>JAYMGU010000091.1:0-46780 GCA_036178185.1 Liparis tanakae
CACAAACCCCGCCATCCGGGGAGGTGGCGATTCATAAACACACCGCCTATGAATGGGCCTCCTCCGTAGGCAAAGTCTGAGTCGTCACCCCCCAGACCTGCCCAACTCGGCGGGGTGTAGTGGGCTCTGAATCGCCTATCGCCTCCTCTCCTGTGGGATTCACAAACCCTCTGCTGCTTTGCTGAAATCATTAATTAAGTATCGGTACTAAAAATATGCTAAATCACATGCAGTGTTTAACATACTGATCTTGAAATTGAAGATGCAAACACATGCAAAATAATTCAGTCTAAACTTTGGGGATTTTGAAATGTCCCCACTGTGGGACTAATAAAGGAAGACCTACCATCTATTCTATTCTATATTCTATTTTATTCTATTTGAATCTAAACACAATTGAACCGCTCATTGGCTCTGGGTCGAGAGCAAGCGACTCAGACTCTCCACCCCTTAAAGGGGCAGGAGGAGAAACTAAGAACCCGTTCACGTTTTTGAGATTCGTCATCCACCGGAGATGTGGATCAACGTGAAGTTCGGCCAACTCCACCCGAGTCCCCGCCAGCTCAACCCGGACACGAGGCTACAGTATGTTGACGGAATCGTACATACTGGTGGCCCTCGGGGCCCACTGCCTCTTTAAGGATACTACAGAGGTAGCAGTCCTGTATTCCTGCGAGTTCTAGGGTACTCATCCAACACAGACCCTCTGGAGACCATCACGTCCAGTCACGGCCCCTCCTGCACCGTCAGGACACGGTTCAGACCACTGGAAGGAGACTGGCCGCTCCACAAAGTCAGCACACTCCCCAGCCTAGTGTGCGACCGTTCAGCCATTCCTCCCCATGGTTCTCCTGAGCTGCTTTTGCAAGCCTGCTGGACTGTTGCCAAGAGTCCGGTCCCAAAGCAGCCGAATGACACGGAGTCACAAGCATACCTGAAATGCACAATTAATTTTATTTATTTGGCTATTTAAATACAGGAACAGTGTATAATTAACATACCCCATGCCCAGGAGAGAGGGGCGACTCATTGATTGTTGCAGTTCCCTCCTCCCCTTCTGCGGGTTCACAGGGAACCCTCCTACCCCTTCTGAGAGGAGAAGGGTCTGGCAGACTGCTGGAGATCACTTCTATGTATACTCTGGTTCGGCGCTCTGTGACGCACTAGCAAATAAATGTCATGGACTGTTTCCATGGTGACGACAAGGTCAGGAGATCGAAGGCACTGAGGAGAAGAGACTTCCCCAGGAAACCTGTTTGAACTTTATATGCATGTACATTTGTGTATATATATATATGTACTTATGTGTGTGCATACTACTGTTTAGTATCCATCACGGGACACAACATGTAACTATCTAATCTTTCATGGAACAATGTAATTTCTCAGGCCAAGTTACTGATGCTACAATGGTGCTAACACGCTATATATATATAAATAGGCCCCATTTGTGAACCCCACGGGACCAATCTCGGGATGGGGTGTAGAGAATCAACAAGGTGACTTCACCAAACCGTCCCATCCGATGGAGGTGGCGATTCAAACACACCTGTCTATGAATCGCTCCTCCTGTAGGCAGTCTGAGTCGCTACCCCGCCAGACCTGCCCAACTCGGGGTGTGGTGGGCTCTGAATCCCTATCGCCCTCCTTCCTGTGGGATTCACAAACCCCTCTGCTGCTTTGCTGGAAATCATTAATTAATTCGGTATTAAAAATATGCTAAATCACATCGTGTTTAACATCACGGTACTTGAAATTGAAGATGCAACACATGCAAAATAATTCAGTCTAAACTTTGGGGATTTTGAAATGTCCCCACTGTGGGACTAATAAAGGAAGACCTACCTATCTATTCTATTCTATATTCTATTTTATTCTATTTGAATCTAAACAATTGAACCCTATTGGCTCTGGGTCGAGAGAGCGACTCAGACTCTCCACCCCCTTAAAGGGGCAGGAGGAGAAACAAGAACCGCTCACGTTTTTTGAGATCTCCATCCACCGGAGATGTGGATCAACGTGAAGTTCGCCAACTCCACCCGAGTCCCGCCAGCTCAACCCGGACACGAGGCTACAGTATGTTGACGGAATCGTAGCATACTGGTGGCCTCGGGGCCCACTGCTCTCTTAAGGATACTACAGAGGTAGCAGTCCTGTATTCCTGCGAGTTCTAGGGTACTCATCCAACACAGACCCTCTCTGGAGACCATCACGCCCAGTCACGGCCCCTCCTGCACGCAGGACACGGTTCAGACCACTGGAAGGAGACTGGGCGCTCCACAAAGTCAGCACACTCCCAGCCTAGTGTGCTGACCGTTCAGCCATTCCTCCCCATGAGTTCTCCTTGAGCTGCTTTGCAAGCCGTGCTGGACTGTTGCCAAAGTCCGGTCCCAAAGCAGCCGAATGACAGGAGCTCACAAGCATACCTGAAATGCACAATTCATTTTATTTATTTGGCTATTTAAATACAGGAACAGTGTATATTAACATCCCTACGCCCAGGAGAGAGGGGCGACTCATTGATTCGCTTCGCTCGCTCCCTCCTCCTTCTGCGGTTCAGGAACCTCCTACCCCTTCTGGAGAGGAGAAGGGTCTGGCAGACTGCTGGAGATCACTTCTATGTATACTCTGGTTCGGGCTCTGTGACGTCACTAGCAAATAAATGTCATGTGACTGTTTCCATGGTGACGACAAGGTCAGGGAGATCGAAGGCACTGAGGAGAAGAGACTTCCCCAGGAAACCTGTTTGAACTTTATATGCATGTACATGTTGTGTATATATATATATGTACTTATGTGTGTGCATACTACTGTTTGTATCCATCACGGACACAACATGTAACTATCTAATCTTTCATGGAACAATGTAATTCTCAGGCCCCAAATTACTTTATGCTACAATGGTTAACCCCGCTATATATTTTAGGGCTTTTGAACCCCCGGGACCCAACCCCGGGATGGGGGGGTAGGGGGAAAAACCAAGGGGACTCTCCCCAAACCCCTCCCCCTCCCGATGGGGGTGGGTCCTAAAAAACCCGTTGGTTCCCCCTCCTCCCGGTAAGGGGAGGTCCGAGGCCCTTTCCCCCCAAACCCGCCCAACTTTCGGCGGGGTGTAGGGGGGTTGAATGCCTTCCCCCCCCTCTCCTGTGGGATTCACAAAAACCCCTCTGCTTTTCTGGAAATCATTAATTAAAAATCGGGACTAAAAAAATGCAAATCACATCTGTTTAAAAAGGGGCGAAATTGAAGATGCAAACCAAAAATAATTCAAATCTAAACTTTTGGGGATTTTTAAAGTCCCCCACTGTGGGACCCAATAAAGGAAGACCTACCTATCTATTCTTTCTATATTTATTTTTTTCTTTTTTGAATCTAAACACAATTGAACCGCCATTGGCTCTGGGTCGAGAGCAAGGATCCAGACTCCCCCCACCCCCCTTAAAAGGGGGGAGGAGGGAAAAAAAAACCCGTTTACGTTTTTTTTTGGGTCGTCATCCCCCGGAGATGTGGATCCCTGAAGCCGGGCCCAAACCCCCCCGAGTCCCCGCCAGCTCAACCCCCCACAGGGGCTAAGATGTTGGGCGGAATCCCCAAGCCTGGTGGGGCCCCCGGGGGGCCCTGCCCCTTAAGGATACTACAGGGTAGGGTCCCATTCCCGCGGTTCTAGGGTACTCATCCAACACAGACCCCCCTGGGGACCATCACGCCCCGTCCCCGGCCCCTCCTGCCGGGGAGGACAAGGTTCAACCACTGGGAAAGGGGATTTGGGGCCCCCAAAAACCCGCACACTCCCCAGCCTAGTGTGCTTTCCAAATTCAATTTCCCCATGGTTCTCCCCTTTAGCTGCTTTTTCAAGCCGTGCTGGGCTTTGCCAAAGTCCGGTCCCAAACAACCAATAACCGGTCCCAAACAACCTTTTTAAAGCAAAAATTAATTTTTTTTTTTTGGTTTTTTAAATACAGGAACCCTTTTATAATTAAAATTCCCCCCACCGGGGAGAGAGGGGGGACTATTGATTGATTGCCTTCCCCTCCCCCCCTTTTGCGGGGTTTTAGGAACCCCCCCTACCCCTTCTGGGGAGGAGAAAGGGGGGGGGAACTTTGGGGATTCCTTTTCTCCTGGGCGGCCCGTTATTACTAGCAAATAAATGTCATGTGACTGTTTCCAGGTGATACAAGGTCAGGAATCCCCAATTTAAAAGGGGAAATTCCCCAGGGGAAAAAATTTTTAACTTTTTATGATGTACATGTTGTGTATATATATATTACTTATGTGTGTGCATACTTTTTTTATCCTCCTGGAAAACAAAAATGAACTATCTAATCTTTCATGGGAAAAATGTAATTTCAGGCCAAGTTACTGATGCTACAATGGTTTCTAACACCCATATATATATAAATAGGGCCCCATTTTAGAACCCCCGGGGCCCCAAACCCCCGGGTGGGGGGGGTAGGGGGTAATCACACAAAGGGGACTCTCCCAAAACCCCTCCCATCCCCATGGGGGGTAGGCTTTCTATAAACACACTCCGCTATGAACGCCCTCCCTTTGGGGAAGTCTGAGCGCCCCCCCCAAACCTGCCCAACTCAAAGGGGGGGGTGGTGGGCCTGAATTCCCATCCCCCCTCCTGTGGGATTCACAAAAACCCCCTGCTGCTTTTTCTGGGAAAACATTAATTAATATCGGACTAAAATATTTTTTTAAAACCTCGTGTTTTAAAATACGGTACCCGAAATTGAAGATGCAACACATGCAAAATAATTCAGTCTAAAAATTTGGGGGGGAAATGTCCCCCCCCAGGGGCTAAAAAGGGAAAACCCCCCTATCTATTCTATTCTATATTTATTTTTTCTATTTAATTTTAAACACAATTTAACCGCCCCTTTTTCCGGGTTAAAAAGCAAGCGACTAATTTCCCCCACCCCCCCTTTAAAAGGGGGAGGAAAGGGGAAAAATAAGAACCCGTTTACGTTTTTTTGGTTTTCCCTCCCCCGAATGTGGATCAACGTGAAGTTGCCAACTCCCCCCCCAGTCCCCCAGCTCAACCCCGGGGCCCCGGGGAGGTATGTTGGCGGAATCGGAAAATACCTTTTCCCCCCAGGGGGCCCCCTCTTAAAAGGGTACTAACCCGAGGTAGCAGCCCGATTCCTGCGAGTTCTAGGTATCATCCAAAAAACCCCTGGGGACCATCCGGCCCCGTCACGGCCCCTCCCCAAAAACCCGGACCCCGGTTCAACCACTGGGGAAAGGGGACTGGGGGTTTTTAAAAACCCGGCCCCCCAGCCCTTTGGGGTTTACCTTAACCATTCCCCCCCATGGTTCTCCTTGGTTTCTTTTCGCCCTGTGGACTGTTGCCAAAGTCCGGGTCCCAAAACAGCCCAATGACCCCGGGTGTCCGGGATACCTGAAATGCACAATTCATTTTTTTTTTTTTTAAAAAACAGGAACAGTGTATAATTTAAAATCCCCCACCCTGGGGGAGGGGGGGCCACTCATTGATTTGGCCCCCCTCCTCCCCTTTCTTGGGGTTTTGGGGAACCCCCCACCCCTTCTGGAGAGGAGAAAAGGGTCTGGAGACTGCTGGAACCCCTTTTATCCTGGTTTATTTTGACGTCATAGCGAAATAAAAAGTCATGTGACTGTTTCCCCCGGTGGCAAAGGTTTAGGAGATCGAAGGCACTGAGGGAAAGACTTCCCCCGGGAAAACCCCTTTTTAACTTTATATGCATGTACATGGTATATATATAATATGTACTCATGTGTGTGCATACTATGTTTTTATCCATCAGGAACAACATGTAACTATCTTTCTTTTATGGAACAATGTAACCCCGGCCTTTCTGATTTCAATGGTGCTAAACGCTTTTATATATATAATTTGGAAATTTGGCCCCACGGGGAAAACCCGGGGGTGGGGTGTAGGAGTAATCACACAAGGGATTTTCACCAAACCGTCCCATCCCCGGTAGAGGGAGGCCATTTATAAACACAACCGCCCATGAATCCCTCCCCCGAAAAGGGGGAAATCTGGGTTTAGTTTACCCCCGGGCCCGACCTGCCCAACTCGGGGGGGTGGGAAATTGAATTTTACCCCCCTCTCCCGTGGGATTCCAAAAACCCCCCTGCTGCTTTTTTAAATCATTTTTTTAAAAATTGGACAAAAAAATACCCTCACATCGTGTTTTTCATTTTTAAAAAGGAAAGATGCAACACATTAAAAAAAATTCAGTCAAACTTTTGGGGGTTTTGAAATGTCCCCACTGTGGGCCAATAAAGGAAAGGACCTATCTATTCTATTCTATATTCCCATTTTATTCTTTTAAAACCTTTTAAATTTAACCGTTTATTTTTCCGGGTTGAGAGCAGCGACTCGGAACCCCCCACCCCCCTTTAAAGGGGGAGGAGGGGAAAAAAAGAACCCGTTTACGTTTTTAGATTAAACCCTCCCCCGGAGATGTGGATTTAAAGGAGTTGGGGAACCCCCACCCGGGTCCCCCCAGCTCAAAAAGGGGGAAAAGGCCACAGAGGGGTTGGCCCCGGGAAACGGGATACTTTTGGGGGGCCCCCGGGGGCCCACTGCCTCTTTAAGGGTACTAAAAGGGAGCAGTCCCTTTTTCCTCGAAATTCTAAAAAACTTTATCCCAAAACAGACCCTCGGGGAAACCCTCACGTCCAACCACGGGCCCCCCCTGCCCGCCGGAACGGTTCAAACCACTGGAAGGGGACTGGGGGAACCCCAACGCCCCCCCAGCCCCAGGGGACCCGTTCACCATTCCTCCCCTGGTTCTCCCTTTACTTTTCTTTTTCCCGGTTGGACTATTTTCCAAGAGTCGGGCCCCCAAAACAGAATAACCCCGGAGTCACAAGCATACCTGAAATAAAAAAATTAATTTTTTTTTATTTGGCTATTTAAATACAGGAAAGTGTATAATTCTACCCCCCCGGGGGGGAGAGGGGCTTTTGGTTTTTGCCTTTCCCCCCTTCCCCCCTTTTTGGGTTTTGGGAACCCTCCCCACCCCCTTTCCCCAGGAGAAGGGTCTTAAATTTTTTGGAGATCACTTTATGTATAATTTGGTTCATTTTAGGTACTGGGGAAAAAAAATGTTGGACTGTTTCCATGGGGCGAACAATAGGGGGATCAAGGAATTTTAGGAGAAAAAACTTTCCCCCCGGAAAACCCGTTTGAACTTTTTAAAGCATGTTAAAGTTGTGTATATATATATATATTTACCATGTGTGTGCATACTACTTTTTATCCATCACGGGACACAACATGGCCCATCTAATCTTTTATGGAACAATGTAAAATTTTTAGGGCCCGGGTTTCTGATGCTTTAAAAGGTGTTTAAAACCATATATATATATAAATAGGGCCCCCTTTGTTTAACCCCCGGGACCCCAAACCCGGGGTGGTGTGGAGAATCACAAAGGTGACTCTCACCCGTCCCCATCCCCATGGGGGGAAGGGATTCATAAACACCCCATGAATCGCTTTTTGTAGGCGGGAAATTGAGTCGTTTTTCCCCAGACCTGCCCAACTCCGGGGGGGAGGTCTTAATAAATTTTTCGCCTCCTTCCTTTGGGGTTCCAAAAACCCCCCGTTTCTTTTGGAAATCATTAATTGGATGGAAATTTAAAAAAACAAAACACATCGTTTTAAAAATACGGCCGAAATTGAAAAATGAACACATCCCCCAAAAAATTCCCGTCTAAACTTTGGGGATTTTAAAAGTTTCCCCCCTGTGGGACTAAAAAAAGGAAGACCTACCTATCTATTCTATTCTATATTCTATTTTTTTTCTATTTTAACCCAAAAACACAATTGAACATTTTATTGGCCCCGGGTTGGAGGAAAATTTTTGACTCCCTCCACCCCCAAAAGGGGGGGAGGAAAACTAAAAACCCGTTTACGTTTTTTTAGATTCCGTTATCCACCGGAGATTTGGGCCCAAAGGGAAATTCGCCCCTCCACCAGTCCCCAGGAAAAACCCCCCAAAGAGGCTCAGTATTTGGCCGGGAAACTTTTATAAGGTGGCCCCGGGGCCCACTGCCCCTTAAGGGTACCCGAGGTAGCAGTCCTTTTTCCCCGCGAGTTCTGGGGGACTCATCCCAAAAACCCTCTGGAGACCCCATCCGTCCCGTCCCGCCCCTCCTGCACCGGCCCGGACACGGTTAAACCCCTGGAAGGAGACTGGGCCGCTTTCCCCAAAAGTCCCCTCCCCAAACCTAGTGTGCTGGCCGGGTTTAACCATTCCTCCCCAAAGGTTCTCCTTTGAGCTGCTTTAAGATTTCTGGACTGTTCCAAGTCCGGGCCCAAAACAACCAATGACGCCCCAAGCATCCTGAAATGCACAAAATTATTTTTTTTTTATTTTGGGTATTTAAATACCCCGGAACAGTGTATTTGACATCCCCAGGGGAGAGAGGGGGGACTCATTGATTTTGTTCCTTTTTCCCTTCCCCCCCTTTTCAAAGGGGGTAAGGGCCCCCCCTTTCCCCTTTTGAAGGAGAAAGGGGGCCCCCGGGGGGCTGGAGATCACTTTTTATGTATACCTGGTTCGGGGCCCGACGCCCCTAGCTAAAAAAATTTATGTGACTGTTTTCCCTGGTGCACAAGGTCAGGGGGATCAAGGCACTGAGGGAAGAAATTCCCCAGGAAACCCCGTTTGAACTTTTATATGCATGTACATGTTTTTATATATATATATGTATTTTGTGTGTGCATACTAATTTTTTATCCATCACGGGGCACAACATGTAACTATCTAATCTTTTATGGGAAAAATGTAAATTCTCAGGCCGGGTTACTGATGCTACAATGGTGCTAACCAAAAAATTTTATATATATAAATAGGGCCCCATTTTAACCCCCGGGGGCCAATCCCCGGGGTGGGGTGTAGGAAAAATCCACAAAGGGGACTCTCACCAAACCGGGGCCCCCCCGATTGGGGGGTGGCGATTCATAAACACAACCCTTGAAACGCCCTTTCCCTTGGGGGAAGTTAAATCGTCACCCCCGCCAGAACCCGCCCAACTCGGGGGGGTGTGGGGGGGCTCTGAATGGGCCCATGCCCCCCTCTCCTGTGGGATTCACAAACCCCCTGCTGCTTTGCTGGGGAAAACATTAATTAAGTTTTCGGTACTAAAAAAAGCTAAATCCCTCGTGGTTTTAAAAATACGGATTTTAAATTGAAGATGCAAACATGCAAAATAATTCAGTCCAAACTTTGGGGATTTTTAAATGTCCCCACTGTTGGGGCCAATAAAGGAAGACCTCCATTTATTTCCCATTCTTTTTCTATTTTTTTTCTATTTGGCCCAAAACACAAAATTGAAACCCCCATTGGCTCTGGGTCGAGAACGGGGATTTGACTCCTCCACCCCCCCGGGCAGGAGGAGAAACTAAGAAACCCCCTTTACGTTTTTTTAGATTAAAAATCCAACGGGGATGGGATCAAAAGGAAGTTCGGCCAACTCCACCCCAGTCCCCCCAGCTCAACCCGGGCACGAGGCTACAGTATGTTGACGGGGAATCGACATCGGTGGCCTCGGGGCCCCCTGCCCCTTAAGGATACTACAGAGGTGGAAATCCCGTATTCCTGGGGTTCTAGGGGGCTCATCCAACACAGACCCTCTGGGGACCATCCGGCCCCGTCCGGGCCCCCCTGCAACCCCAGGACACGGTTCCGAAACCCCTGGAAGGAGACTGGGCCGCTTTCCCCAAAAATCAGCAAAACCCCCCCAACCCCGGGGTGCTGACCGGTTTTCCTTTTTTCCTCCCCCCTGGTTTCTCCTTTTTAGCTGCTTTGCAAACCTGCTGGACTTTTTAAAGTCCCGGGCCCAAAAAGGGGCCAATGACGGAGTCCAAGCATCCTGAAATGCACAATTCATTTTTTTATTTGGCTATTTAAATCAAGGGAAAAGGAAAAAATTAAATACCCCACGGGGAAAAGGGGGGATCAGATTGTTCGTTCCCCCCTCCCTTCTGCGGGGTTTTTAGGGGGAACCCCCCCCTCCCCTGAGAAAAGGGTCTCAGACTGCTGGAGATCACTTCTTTTATACTCTGGTTTCCCTTGACGCCCCTAGCAAAAAAAATGTCATGTGACGTTTTTCCCAATTTGGGACGACAAGGTCAGGAGATCAAGGCATTTAGGGGGAAAAAAGACTTCCCCCGGAAACCTGTTTTTAACTTTATATGCATGTACATTTTGTGTTTTTATATATATATGTACCCCATGTGTATACTATTTTTTATCCCCCTCACGGGACACAACATTTAAATATCTAATCTTTCATGGAACAATGTAATTTCGGCCAAGTTACTGATGCTACAAAAAGGGGAACACCTTTTTAATATAAATAGGGCCCCCCTTTGTGAACCCCCCGGGGCCAATCCCAGGGGGTAGGGGTAATACCGGTGACTCTCACCAAAAACCCCCCCATCCCGATGGGGGGTAGGGTTTATAAACACACCCCGCCCATGAATCGCCTCCCTTTGGGGAAGGGTTGAACCCGCCCCGCCCGAACCCGGGCCCCAAATCCGGGGGGGTAGGTGGGGTTTTTGAATCAAAACGCCCTCCTCTCCGGGGGTTCACAAACCCCTTCCCAGCCCAAAAACATTAATTAAATTCGGTACTAAAAAAATGCTAAACCCTTTTTAAAATACGGGACTTGAAATTTAAGATGCAACACATGCAAAAAAAATTCAGTTAAACTTTGGGGTTTTGAAATGTCCCCCCTGGGGACTAATAAAAGGAAAAGGGCCCACCTTTTCTATTCTATTTTTATATTCTATTTTATTTTAATTTAAATCTAAACACAATTGAACCGCTCATTGGCCGGGTTGAGCGGATTTTAAAACCTCCACCCCCTTAAAAAGGGGGAGGAGGAAAACTAAGAACCCGTTTACGTTTTTTAGATTCATCCAACGGAGATGTGGGTCAACGTGAAGTTCGCCAACCTTTTTGAGTCCCGCCAGCTCAACCCGGGCCGGGCTTCCCGAGTTTACGGGGAAACGTACATACTGGTGGCCTCGGGGAATTCCCCTTAAGGGATACTACAGGGGGTAGCAGTCCTGATTCCCAATTTTTGGGTACTCATCCAACAGACCCCCCTGGAGACCATCCCAGTCACCCCTCCTGACCGTCAGGAACGGTTCAACCACTGGGAAAGGGGACTGGGGGGTTTCCCCAAAGTCAGCACACTCCCCCCGCCTAGGGGCTGGCCGGTTTCAACCATTCCCCCCCATGGTTCCTTTCCCTTTAGCTGCTTTGCAAACCGGTGGACTGTTGCCAACAGTCCGGTCCCCAAAACAACCAATGGACAAAGCATCCTGAAATGCCCCAAATTTATTTTTTTTCTTTTTTAAATACAGGAACATGTATAATTGGCCCTACCCCGCCCGGGGGGAGAGGGGGGGACTATTGATTTTGTTCGCCGTTCCTCCTCCCCCCCTTTTGGGGGGGTTCAGGAACCCTCCCCCCCTTTTGGGGGAGAAGGGGCTCAGGCTTCCCGGAGTCACTTCTATTATCTTTGGGGTCTTGCGACGTCCTTGCGAAATAAATGTCATGTGACTGTTTCCTAAGGGGGACGACAAGGTCCCGGGGGATCGGGGACTTTAGGGGAAAAAGACTTCCCCCGGAAACCTGGGTTTTTTCTTTTTATGCATGTACATGTTGTGTATATATATATATGTCTTTTGTGTGTGCATACTACTGTTTGGGGATCCCTCACGGGCACAACATGTAACTATCTAAAACTTTTTATGGAACAAAAGTAAAATTTTTAGGCCAAGTTACTGATGCTACAATGGTGCCCAACCCCGCTATATATATATATAAATAGGGCCCCTTTTTAGAAACCCCCCGGGGCCAAACCCCGGGGATGGGGTGTAGGAGTAACCCCAAAAGGGGACTCTCACCAAATCCCATCCCGAGGGAGGGAGGGGATTCATAAAAAACCACCCGCCCATGAATCGCCCTTTCCCAAAGGCGAAGGGGTCCGGCCCCCTACCCCCGCCGACCCGCCCAACTCGGGGGGAAAAGGGGGGCTCTGGTCGCCTATCGCCCCCCTCTCCTGTGGGATTTTAAAACCCCCTGCTGCTTTTTCTGGGGAAAAAAATTAATATCGGTACTAAAAAAATATTTAAAACACATTTATTTAAAACACGGATTTTAAATTGAAAAATGCAAAACATCCCCAAAAAAATTTTGTCTAAACTTTGGGGATTTTGAAAAAGTCCCCACCGGGGCTTAAAAGGGAAACCCACCTATCTATTCTTTTTATATTCTATTTTTTTCCCATTTGAATCTAAACACAATTGAACTCCCCTTTTGGGTCTGGGTCGAAAAAACAAACGATTTTAACCTCCACCCCCTTTAAAAGGGGGAGGAAGAAACCCAAAAACCCGTTCACGTTTTTTGGTTTGCCCTCCACCCGGGGATGTGGATCAACGTGAAGTTGCCCCCTCCCCCCGAGTCCCCCCAACTCAACCCGGGCCCGAGGCTACAGTATGTTTCCGGGGAAACGGATACTGGGGGGCCCTCGGGGCCCCTCTTTTTAAGGGTACCAGAGGGAGCAGTCCTGTATTCCCGCGAGTTTTTCCCCAAATTCCAACCAGACCCCCTGGAGACCATCACGCCCCGTCACGGGCCCCCCCTGCACCCGGGGAGGAAAGGGTTTAACCATAAAAGGAAAACTGGGCGCTTTCCCCAAAAATCAGCACCTCCCCAGCCTAGTGCCGACCGGTTCAACCATTCCTCCCCAAGGGCCCCCCTTGGCTGCTTTTTTGGGCCCCTGCTGGGCTGTTGCCAAGAGTCCGGGCCCAAAAAAGGCGAATAACCCCCGGAGCCGGGGTTTTCCCGAAATGCACAATTCATTTTTTATTTGGCCCATTTTTAAAAAAGGAACAGTGTATAATTAAAAAATACCCCCTACGCCCAGGGGGAGAGGGGGGGACCATTGATTCGTTTGGGGCCCCTTTCCCCCTCCCTTTTCTTTGGGGTTTACAAAGGGGAACCCCCCCTACCCCTTCTGGGGAGGAGAAGGGGTCTTGGGGAGCTGCTGGGGATCACTTTATGTATACTCTGGTTCAGCCTTGGGCGCCCCTAGCAAAATAAATGTCATGTGACTGTTTCCCGGTGGGAACAAGGTCAGGGGGGATGGAAAGGGGGAGAAAGACTTCCCCAGGAAACCTGTTTTTGAACTTTTTTATCATGTACATGTTGTGTTTTTATATATATATATGTACTCATTTTGTGCAATACTGCTTTTTATCCATCACGGGGCACAACATGTAACTATCTAATCTTTCAGGGGAAAAATTAAAATTTTGGCCAAGTTACTGATGCTACAATGGTGCTAACTCCTTTTATATATATAAATAGGGCCCCATTTTGGGAACCCCCGGGGCCCAAACCCCGGGGTGGGGGGGTAAGGGAATCAAAAGGTGACTTCACCAAACCGTCCATCCCCATGAAATGGGGATTCATAAACACACCCGCCCATGAATGGGCCCCCCCGTGGCAGTTTTGAGCCCCCTCCCCCGAGACCTGCCCCTTTTGGGGGGTGTGGGGGGGCTTTGAATCGCCTATCGGGCCCCCCTCTCCTGTGGGATTCACAAACCCCCCCTCCTAAATCAAATTAAATCGGTACTAAAAAAAATCTAAATCACATCGTGGTTTTTAAAATCGGGGACTTGAAATTGAAGATGCAAACATGCAAAAAAAATTCATCCCCCAAATTTGGGGATTTTGGAAATGTTTCCCCCTGTGGGACTAATAAAAAGGGAAAACCTACCTATCTATTCTATTCTATATTCTATTTTTTTCTATTTGAATCTAAACACAATTAAAGCTTTATTGGCTCTGGGGGCGAGAGCAGCGGCCCCAGAACCCCCCACCCCCTTAAAGGGGAGGAGGAGGGAAAATAAGGGAAACCCCCTTCACGTTTTTGGGGATTGGCCCTCCAACCCGGGGAAAAGGATCAAGGGGGGGTTTGGGCCCAAATCCACCCGAGTCCCCCCAGCTCAACCCCCCAAGGGGTACAGTATGTTGGCCGGGAAACGGGAAAACCGGGGGGACCCCCGGGGGGCCCCTGCCTCTTTAAAAGGGTACTACAGAAATTGCCCGTCCTGGGGATTCCCCGAAATTCTAGGGTACTCATCCCAAAACAGACCCTCTGGAGCCATCCCTCCGTCACGGCCCCCCTGCCCGGGGAGGACCGGTTCAGACCACTGGAAGGGGGACTGGGCCGCCCCCCAAAAAATTTAGCACCTCCCCCCGCCTAGTGTGCTGGCCGGTTCAACCATTCCTCCCCATGGCCCCCTTTAGCTGCTTTTTTAAGCCGTGCTGGGCTGTTGCCAAATTTGGGCCCAAAGCCCGCCGAATGACCCCACCAACAAACATCCTGAAATGCACAACCCTTTTATTTATTTGGCTATTTAAATACCCCGGGGGCAGTGTATAATTTCATACCCCTACGCCCAGGGGGGAGGGGGGGGACTCATTGATTCGTTGCCGTTCCTCCCCCCCTTCTCCGGGGGGTTTTGGGGGAACCCTCCCACCCCTTTTGAGAGGGGAAGGGTCTGGCAGACTCTGGAATCACTTCGTTTCTCTGGGTTTGGCGCCCGACCCCTTAGCTTAAATTTAATGTGACTGTTTCCATGGTGACGACAAGGTCAGGGGGATCGAAGGACTTGGGGGGAAAAGGTTCCCCAGGGGAAAACCCGTTTGAACTTTATATGATGTACATGTTGTGTTTTATATATATATGTACTTTTTTTGTGTGCAATACTGTTTTATTCCCTCACGGGGACCAAAAATTTAAATATCTAATCTTTCATGGAACAATGTAATTTTGGCCGTTTCTGATGCTACAATGGGGGCTAACACCCTTTTATATATATATAAATAGGGCCCCCCTTTTGAACCCCACGGGGCCAATCCCCGGGTGGGGTGTAGGAGTAATCACACAAGGTGACTCTCACCAAACCGTCCCATCCCGAGGGAGGCGATTCCCCCCAACCCCCCTAGAAACGCTTTCCCCCCGTGGGGGCGAAATCTGGTCGTCTACCCCCCAGACCTGCCCCTTTTGGGCCCGGGGGGGTTTGGGCTCTAATGCCTATCGCCCCCCCCTCCCGTGGGATTCACAAACCCTCTGCTGCTTTGCTGGGAAAACAAGTATGGACTTAAAAAATGCTAAATCACATCGTGTTTTTAAAATAAGGAATTTTTAAATTGAAAAATGCAACACATTAAAAAAAAATTCAGTCCCAAACTTTTGGGGTTTTTAAATTCCCCCTGTGGGCAATAAAGGAAGACCTACCTATCCCATTCTATTCTATATTCTTTTTATTCTATTTGAATCTAAACACAAATTGAACCGCCATTGGGTCTGGGGGCGAGGGAGCGACCGACTCCCCCCCACCCCCTTTTAAAGGGGGAGGAGGAGAAACTAAAACCTTCACGTTTTTTTAGATTCGGCATCCACCCGGGGATGTGGATCAACGGAATTCGGGCCCAAATCCCCCCGAGTCCCGCCAGCTCAACCCGGGCCCCGAGGCTACAGTATGTTGGCGGGAAACGTACAATGGGGCCCCCGGGGCCCCTGCCCCTTAAGGATACTACAGAAATTGTAGTCCTTTTTCCCTGCAGTTCTGGGGACTATCCCCAAAACAGACCCCTGGAGACCATCACGCCCCGTCCGGCCCCCCCTGCACCCAGGACACGGGGTTTAGACCACTGGAAGGAGGCTGGGCCGCCCAAAATCAGCACACTCCCCCGCCCCCGGGGTTCTTTTCCGGGTTTAACCATTCCTCCCCATGGTTCTTTCCCTTTAGCGTTTTTCAAGCCTTTCTGGGGCTGTTGCCAAAGTCCCGGGCCCAAAGCAGCCCCTGACACGGGTGTCACAAGCATACCTGAAAAAGCACAATTCATTTTTTTTTATTTGGCTATTTAAATAAAGGGGCAGGGGTATAATTAACATACCCCCAGGGGAGAGGGGGGGACTCATTGATTTCCCCCGCCCCCCTTCCCTTTTCTTTGGGTTTACAGGGGAAACCCCCCCTACCCCCTTTTTTGAGAGGAAAAAAGGGGCTGGGAGACCTTGGAGATCACTTTATGTATACTCTGGTTACCCCTTTTGACGCCCCCTAGCGAAAAAAAAATGTCATGTGACTGTTTCCATGGTGACGACAAGGTCAGGAAAATAAAAAGGGACTAGGAGAAAAGGGTTCCCCAGAAACCTTTTTTGAACTTTATATGGGATGTCATGTTTTGTATATATATATATTTCTTATGTGTGTCATACTACTGTTTTTCCCTCACGGGGCACAACATGTAACTATCTAATCTTTTATGGAAAATGTAAAATTTTGGAAGTTACTGATTACAATGGTGCCCAACCCCGCTATATATATATATAAATAGGGGCCCCTTTTTGAACCCCACGGACCAATCCCCGGGGTGGGGGTGTAGGAGTAATCACACAAAAGGGGACTCTCCCAAACCGCCCCCTCCCCCAGGGGGGTGGGGGGTTTATAAACACACCCGTCTTGAATCGCCCCCCCCGGTAAGGGGGTTTTGAGTGCCCCACCCCCCGCCAGACCTGCCCAACTCGGGGGGGTTTTAGGTGGGCTTGAATCGCCTTCGCCTCCTTTTCCCGTGGGATTCCCCCTCTGCCGCTTTGCTGAAATCAAATTGGGGTGGGGGGCCCTTTTAAAAAATTTCTAAATTACATCGGGTTTTTAAAATACGGGACTTTAAATTGAAGATGCAACACATGAAAAAAATTCCCGTTTTAAACTTTGGGGGTTTTTTAAATGTCCCCCCCTGTGGGGGCTAATAAAAGGGAAAACCCACCTATCTATTCTATTCATATTCTATTTTATTCTATTTAAAACTAAACAAAAATTGAACCGCTTCTTGGCCGGGGGGAAAAGGGAAACGACTAGAAATCCCCCACCCCCTTAAAGGGGAGGAGGAAAACAAAACCCGTTTACGTTTTTTTAATTCCATCCAAGGAGATTGGGTCCCGTGAAGTTCGTTCTCCACCCAAATCCCCGGGGCCCAAGGGTCAACCCCCGGGCACGAGGGGGTACAGTATGTTGACGGGAAACTCATACTGGTGGCCCTCGGGGGGGTGCCCCCCCCTTAAAAATACTACAGAGGTAGCAGTCCCATTCCCGCGAGTTCGGGTATCATCCAACACAGACCCCCCTGGGGACCCTCCCCCCAGTCACGGCCCCTCCCCGCACCGGAGGGCCCCGGTTCAACCACTGGAAGGGGACTGGGGGGCCCACAAAGGGCAGCACACTCCCCGGGCCCATTTTGCTGACCGGGGTTTAACCCTTCCCCCCCTGGGGCCCCCCCTTGAGCTGCTTTTTCAAGCCGTGCTACTGTTGAAGAGTCGGTCCCCCAAAACAGCCGAATGACACGGGGCCCCAAAACATACCTGAAAAAACAATTTATTTTTTTTTATTTGGTTTTTTAAAAAACAGGAACAGTGTATAATTAACATACCCCTACGCCCAGGGAGAGAGGGGGGGGAATTATTGATTCGTTTCCCTCCTCCCCCTTCTTGGAGGGTTCCGGGAACCCCCCCTACCCCTTCTGAGAGGAGAAAAGGGGGGTGGCAGACTGCTGGAGATCACTTCTATGTATCTCTGGTTCAGGTTTTTGTGGCGCACTAGGAAATAAATGTCATTTACTGTTTCCATGGTACACGGGGGGCAGGGGGATCAAGGCACTGAGGGAAAGACTTCCCCCCGGGAAAACCCGTTTGAACTTTTTTATGCATTTTAAAGTTGTGTTTTTATATATGTACTCATGTGTGTGCATACTACTTTTTTATCCATCACGGGACACAACATGTAACTATCTAATCTTTCATGGAACAAAAGTAATTTCAGGCCCCAAATTACTGATGCTACAATGGTGCTAACACGCTTTTTATATATAAATAGGGCCCCATTTTTGGGAAACCCCCGGGACCAATCCCCGGGGTGGGGTGAGGAGAATCACACAAGGTGATTCTTACCAAAGGTCCCATCCCATTGGGGGGTAGGGAAATTTATAAACACCCCCCTTGGGGAAACGCCCCCTCCCGGGAAACGAGTTCCCCCTCGCCCACCCCCCCCCAGAAACCCGCCCCTTTTGGGGGGGGTGTAGGGGGGCTCCCGAATCGCCTATCCCCTCCCCCCTCCTTTGGGGTTCACAAACCCCCCTGCTGCTTTGCTGGGAAAACAAATTAAATCGGTAATTTTAAAAAAATTCTAAATCACATCGTGTTTAACATCGTCTTGAAATTGAAGATGCAAACATCCCCAAAAAAATTCCAGTCCCAAACTTTGGGGTTTTTAAACCCCCCCGTGGGGCTAATAAAG
This sequence comes from Liparis tanakae, assembly GCA_036178185.1. Lineage (NCBI taxonomy): Eukaryota > Metazoa > Chordata > Actinopteri > Perciformes > Liparidae > Liparis > Liparis tanakae. The sequence goes on from JAYMGU010000091.1 coordinate 18,383, forward strand.
GAAGACCTACCACTATTCTATTCTATATTCTATTTTATTCCCATTTGAATCTAAACACAATTGAACCGTTTTGGCTCTGGGTCGGGGAAGCGATTTTTGGGCTTTCCCCCCCTTAAAGGGCAGGGGGGAGAAAACCAAAAACCGTTTTGCTTTTTTGATTGCCCTCCAACGGGGATGTGGATCAACGTGGGAAACCCCCCCAACCCCCCCAGTCCCCCCAGTCAACCCCCCACGAGGGGTACAGTTTTTGACGGGGAAACGCAAAACTGGTGGCCCCCCGGGGGCCCCTGCCTCTCTTAAAAAATACTACAGAGGTAAGTCCTTTTTCCTGCGAAATTCTAGGTTCATCCCCAAAAACCCTCTGGAGACCATCACGTCCAGTCCGGGCCCCCCCTGCACCCCCCAGGACACGGTTCCCGACCATGGAAAGGGCTGGGCCGGGGTTCCCCCAAAGTCAGCACCTTCCCCCCGCCTTTTGGGGTGCTGGCCGGGTTTAACCATTCCCCCCCCATGGTTCCCTTGAGCTGCTTTAAGCCCTGCTGGACTGTTGCCAAAGTCCCCGGGCCCCCCAAAAGGGCCTAAGGGGTCACAAGATACCAAATGCAATTCATTTTTTTTTATTTGGCTATTTAAATACGGGCAGGGATATATGCCCTCCCCCACCCCTTGGGGAGAGGGGGCCATTATTGATTGCCGTTCCCCCCTCCCCCTTCTGCCCGGGGTTCCCAAGGGCCCCCCCTACCCCTTTTGAGAGGGGAAGGGGGCTGGGACTCTGGGGAAACACTTCTATTATCCTGGTTCGGCCTTCCCGCGGGGCCCCTGGGGAAATAAATGTCGTGACTGTTTCCCTGGTGGCAAGGTCCCGGGGGGGATCGAAAGGGACTGAGGGAAAGACTTCCCGGGAAACCTGTTTGAACCTTTTATGCATGTACATTTTTTTATATATATATGTATTTTTGTGTTTACTACTGTTTTTATCCATCACGGGGGCACAACATGTAACTATCTAATCTTTTTATGGAACAAAAATTTTCCGGCCAAGTTACTGATGCTACAATGGTGCTAAACGCTTTTAATATATAAATAAACCCCTTTTAGAAACCCCCCGGACCAATCCCCGGGGTGGGGGGTAGGAGTAATCCCAAAGGGGCTCCCCACCAAAAAACCCCCCCGATGGGGTAGGCGATTCCAAAAAACACCCCCTTGGCGTCCCTTCCCCTTAAGGCGAAACCCGGTTGCCCACCCCCCCCCAGACCTGCCCAACTCGGCGGGGGGGAGGTGGGCTTTGAATTTCCCCTTTGCCCCCTCCCCTCCTGTGGGATTCCAAACCCCCCCTGCTGCTTTGGTTTGGGAAAACATTAATTAAAATATCGGTACTAAAAATTAAATTTTACTCCGCCTTAAATTTTAACCCTTGGGGAAAATTTAAGATGCAAAACATCCAAAAAAATTCCCGTCCCAAAAAATTTTGGGGATTTTGAAAAGTCCCCCGTTGGGGCTAATAAAAGGGAAAACCCACCCCATCTATTCTATTCTATATTCTATTTTATTCTATTTGAATCTAAAGCACTTTAACCGGGCCTTGGGTCCCGGGGCGAGAACAGGACTTTAACTCCTCCACCCCCCTTTAAAAGGGGGGAGGGGGAGGGAAAAAAAACCCGTTCACGTTTTTTTTAGATTCGCCCTCCAACCGGGGGATGTGGATCAACGTGAAGTTCGGCCAACTCCACCCGAACCCCCCCCAGCTCAACCCCGGGCACGAGGCTTTTTTGGCCGGAATCGTATCTGGTTTTGGGCCCCCGGGGGCCCCTGCCCTCTTAAGGATACTACAGAGGTATGGTCCTGTATTTTCCCGCGAGTTCTGGGGGACTCATCCCAAAACGAACCCCCTGGGGACCCCTCACGTCCAGCCGGGCCCCCCCACCGCCCGGAAAACCGGTTCAGACCCCTGGAAAAGGGGAAATGGGGCCCTTCCCCAAAGTCAGCACACTCCCCCGCCCAGTGTGCTGACCAGTTCAACCATTCCTCCCCCTGGTTCCCTTTTAGCTGCTTTTTCAAACAAGGGGCTGGACTGTTGCCAAAGTCCGGGCCCAAAAAGCCAATGCCGGATGTCAAAGCATCCTGAAAAAAGCAACCCTTTTATTTATTTGGCTATTTAAATACGGAACAGGTATAATTAACATACCCCCCGCCCAGGGGGGAGAGGGGGGACTCATTGATTTTGTTGGGGCCCTTTCCCTTTCCCTTCCCCCCTTTTCGGGTTCCCCGGGGAACCCCCCCTACCCCTTTTGAGGGGGAAAAAGGGCCCAAAGACGCGGAACACCTCTCATACTCTGGTTGGGGCTTGTGGCGTCACTTAAACGAAATAAATGTCATGTGACTTTTCCCCGGTGCGACAAGGTCAGGGGGATCGAAGGCACGGGGGGAAAAAGACTTCCCCCAGGGGGAAATGTTTTGAACTTTATATGATGTACATTTTGTGTATATATATATATTTCTTATGTGTGTACTACTGTTTTTATCCATCACGGGGGCACAAACATGTAACTATCTAATCTTTCATGGAACAAGAATTTCCCGGCCCAAATTACTGATGCTTAAAATGGGGGTTTAAAACCCCTTTTTATATATATAAAAGGGCCCCCTTTTTGAACCCCCCCGGGGCCAATCCCCGGGGTGGGGTTTTAGGAAATTTCCCAAAATGACTCCCCCCCAAACCGCCCCCCTCCGATGGGAGGTAGGGATTCATAAAAAACCCGCCCATGGAATCCCTCCCTGTAAGGGGAGTCTGTCGCCTACCCCGCCAGACCTGCCCCTTTTGGGGGGTGTGGGGGGCCCCTGAACGCCTTGCCCCCCCTCCTGTGGGATTTTACAAACCCCCCTGCTGCTTTGCTGGGAAAACATTAATTAAAATATCGGGGACTAAAATATGCTAAATCACATTGTTTAACATCGGTTTTTTAAATTTAAAAATGCAACACATGCAAAATAATTCAGTCCAAACTTTGGGATTTTGAAATTCCCCCTTGGGGGCTAATAAAAGGGAAAACCTACCATCTATTCTATTCTATATTCCCATTTTTTTCTATTTGAACTAAAAAACAATTGAACCGCCATTGGCTCTGGGTTTTAGAGCAAAGGGCTCAGACTCCTCCCCCCCCCTTTTAAAAGGGGGAGGAGGGAAAAAAAGAACCGTTCCCCGGGAATTCGGCCCTCCAACGGAGATGTGGATCCGTGGGAAATTGGAACTCCACCCGAAATCCCCCCCAGCTAACCCCCCAAAGGGCTCAGTATGTTGGGGAATCGTACATACTGGGTGGCCCCCGGGGCCCTTCACTCCCCTTAAGGGTTTACCAAAAAATTGCCCGTCCTGTATTTCCAGTTCTAGGGGACTATCCAAAAAGACCCTCTGGAGACCATCACGTCCCGTCAGGCCCTCCTGCACCGTCCCGGAAAGGTTCAGACCACTGGAAGGAGACTGGGCCGCTCCCCCAAAATCAACAAATTTTCCCCCGCCTATGGTGCTGACCGGGTTTAACCATTCCCCCCCAGGTTCCCCCTTGAGCGCGCAACCGTGCTGGACTGTTGCCAAGGGGTCCGGTCCCAAAGCAGCCTGAATACGGAAGTCCAAAACATACCTGAAATGCAAAATTCATTTTATTTATTTGGCTATTTAAATACAGGGACATGTATAATTAACATACCCTACGCCCAGGGAGAGAGGGCGACTCATTGATTGTTCAGGTTCTCCTCCTTCTCGGGTTTCCCAGGAACCCTCCCTCCCCCTTCTGAAGGAAAGGGTCTGGCGGGACTGCTGGAGATCACTTCTATGTATACTCTGGTTCGGCGCTCTGTGCGTCACTAGCAAAAAATAAATGTCATGTGACTGTTTCCATGGGGGCACAAGGTCGGGGAGATCGAAGGCACTGAGGAAAAAACTTCCCAGAAACCTGTTTGAACTTTTATATGCATGTACATGTTGTTATATATATATGTACTTATGTGTGTGCTACTACTGTTTGTATCCATCACGGGACACAACATTAACTATCTAATCTTTCATGGAACGATGTAATTCTCAGGCCAGGTTACTGATGGTACAATGGTGGTAGCACGCTATATATATATAAATAGGCCCCATTTGTGAACCCCACGGGACCAATCCCCGGGATGGGGTGTGGAGAATCACAAAGGTGACTCTCCCCAAAAACCGTCATCCGATGGGAGGTAGGCGATTCATAAACACACCCGTCCTATGAATCGCTCCCCCCGTGTGGCAGTCTGAGTCGTCTACCCCCGCCAGACCTGCCCAACTCGGGGGAGGGTGAGCCTGAATCACTATCGCCCTCCTCCTGTGGATTCACAAACCCCCCTGCTGCTTTGCTGGAAATCATTAATTAATGTCGGTACTAAAAAAATGCTAAATCCCTTGTTTAACATCGTACTTGAAATTGAAAGATGCAACACATGCAAAATAATTCAGTCAAACTTTGGGGATTTTGAAATGTCCCCACTGTGGGACTAATAAAAGGGAAAACCTACCTATCTATTCTATTCTATATTCTATTTTATTCTTTTGAATCTAAAACACAATTGAACCGCTCATTGCTCTGGGTGAGCAAGCGCTCAACTCCTCCACCCTTAAAGGGGCAGGAGGAAAACAAATTCCGTTCCGTTTTTTGAGATTCGTCATCCACGGAGATGTGGATCAGCGTGAATTGACCAACTCCACCAGGGCCCCAGCTCAACCGGACCGGAGGCTACAGTATGTTGCGGGAATGTACATACTGGTGCCCTCAGGGGCCACTGCCTCTCTTAAGGATACTACAGGGTAGCAGTCCTGTATTCCTGCGAGTTCTAGGGTACTCATCCAACACAGACCCTCTGGAGACCATCACGTCCAGTCACGGCCCTCCTGCGTCCAGGACACGGTTCCAGACACTGGAAGGAAGCCGGGCAGCTCCACAAGAATCCTTCCTCCCCAGCCTAGTGTGCTGACCGGATCAACCATTCCTCCCCATGGTTCTCCTTGAGCTGCTTTGCAACCCGTGCTGGACTATTTGCCAGAGTCCAGTGGCTTAACCGAATGACCACAGACGTCACAAAGCACACCTGAAATGCACAATTCATTTTTATTTATTTGGCTGTTAAATACAGGAACAGTGTATAGTGTAACGCACCCTCGCCCAGGGAGAGAGGGGGCTGACTCGATGATTCGTTCGCGTTCCTCCTCCCCGCTTCTCTTGAGGTTCACAGAACCCTCCCTACCCCTTCTGAGAGAAGGGGTCTGGCGAACCATGAGATCACTTCTATGTATACTCTGGTTCGGCACTCTGTAGCGTCACTACCGGAATAAAAGTCATCTGGCTGTTTCCATGATGGCGACAAGGTCAGGGAGATCGAAGCGCACAAGGGAGAAGAGACTTCCCAGAAACCTGTTTAAACTTTACCATGCACGTACATATTTGTGTATATATATATATATGTACTTATGTGTGTGCATACTACTATTTGTATCCATAAAGGACACAACATGTAACTATCTAATCTTTCATGGAACAATGTAATTCTCAGGCCAAGTTACTGATGCTACAATGGTGCTAACACACTATATATATAAATAGGGCCCCATTTGCTTAGACCCCACAGGACCGAAAATCCCCGGGATGGGGTGTAGGAGTAATCACACAAGGTGACTCTACACCAAACCGTCCCATCGATGGGAGGTGGCGATTCATAAACACACCCGTCTATGGAATCGCTCACCCACGTCAATAAGCGTGAGTCTGAGTCGTCTACCGCCAGACCTGCCCAACCTTGGTGAGGTGTAGGTGGAGCTCTGAATCGCCTATCGCCCTCCTCTCCTGTGGGATTCACAAGCCCCTCTGCTGCTTTGCTGGAAATCATTAATTAAGTATCGGTACTAAAAAAATATGCTAGAAATCATCGTGTTTAACATACGGTACTTGAAATTGAAGATGCAACATGCAAAAATAATTCAGTCCTTTGGGGATTTTGAAATGTCACTGTGGGACTAATAAGGAAGACCTACCTATTCTATATTCTATTTTATTCTATTTGAATCTAAAGCACAATTGAACACGCTCATTGGCTCTGAATTAGAAACAAGCGACTCAGACTCCACCCCTTAAAGGGGCAGGGAGGAGAAACTAAGAACACCGTTCACGTTTTTGAGATTCGTCATCCACGGAGATGTGGATCGCGTGAGTTGTTAACTCCACCCGAGAGTCCGCCAGCTCAGCAGGACCTGAGGCTACAGTATGTTGGCCAGGGAATGGTACATACCTGGTGGCCCTCAAGGGGCCACTACCTCTCTTAAGGATACTACAGAGTAGCAGTCCTGTATTCCTGCGAGATCTAGGGTACTCATCAACACAGACCCTCTGGAGACCATCACGTCCAGTCCGGCCCCTCCTGCCGTCAGGACCGCGGTTCAGACCACTGGAAGGAGACTGGGCCGCGCCTGAAAGAATCCAGCACACTCCCCCAGCCCTGAGTGTGCTGACCGGTTCAACCATTCCTCCCCATGGTTCTCCTTGAGCTGCTTTGCAAGCCGTGCTGGACTGTTGCCAAGAGTCCGGTCCCAGAAGCTTAACCGGGCAACCACCGGGCGTCACAAGCATACCTGAAATGCACAATTCATTTTTATTTATTTGGCTATTTAAATACAGGAACAGTGTATAATTAACATATACCCCTGCGCCCAGGGAGAGGCGACTCATTGATTAGATTCGCCGTTCCTCCTCCCCCTTCTCTTGGGTTCTGAGAACCCTCCCTACCCCTTCTGAGAGGGAGAAGAGGTCTGGCGGAATACTGGAGATCACTTCCTATATATACTCTGGTTGACGGCTCTGTGACGTCACTAAGCGAGGAAATGTCATGTCATGTGACTGTTTCCATGAGTGGCAACAAGGTCAGGAGATCCCGAAGGCACTGAGGAAAGGAACTTCCCCAGGAAACCTGTTTAAACTTTATATGCATGTACATGCTGTGTATATATATATGTATGTGTGTGCATACTACTGTTTGTATCCATCCGCAGGACACAACATGTAACTATCTAATCTTTCATGGGAACAATGTGTTCTCAGGCCAAGTTACTACGATGCTACAATGAATTGCTAACACGCTATATATATAAATAGGGCCCCCATTTGTGAAACCCCAGGACCAATCCCAGGATGGGGTGTGATAATCACTAGGTGACTCTCTCACCAACCGTCCCCATCCCGATGGGAGGTAGGCATTCATAAACACACCCACGTCTATAGATCGCTCCTCCGACAAGCCGAGTCTGAGTCGTCTACCCCCGCCAGACCTGCCCAGCCGGCGGGGTGTGGGTGGGCCTCTGAATCTACCTATCGCCTCCTCTCCTGTGGGATTCTGAAACCCTCTGCTTAGCTGCTGGAAATCATTAATTAAAGTATCGGTACTAAAATATGCTAAATCACATCGTGTTTTAACATACTTGGTGCCAGAAATTGAAGATGCAACACATGCAAAATAATTCAGTCCTAAACTTTTGGGGATTTTTGAAATGTCCCCCACTGTGGGACTAATAAGAGAAGACCTACCTATCTATTCTATATTCTATTCTATATTCTATTTTATTTCTATTTGAATCTAAACACAATTGAACCGCTCGTGGCTCTGGGTAGAAACATAGCGACTCAGACTCCTCCACCCTTAAAGGGGCAGGAGGAGGAAACCTTTAAGAACCCGTTCACGTTTTTTGAGATTAAGTCATCCACCGAATGTGGATCAGCGTGAAGTTGATAACTCCACCCGAGTCGCCAGCTCAACCGGACCACCCCGAGGCTGGTATGTTATTTGGCGAGGAATGGTACATGCTGGTGGCCCTCGGGGCCACATCTCTCTTAAGGATACTAGAGGTAGCAGTCTGTATTCCTCGCGAGATCTAGGGTACTCATCCAACACAGACCCTCTGGAGACCATCACGTCCAGTCCGGCCCCTCCTGCACCGTCAGGACACGGTTCAGACCACTGGAAGGAGACTGGGCGCTCTCCACAAAGTCAGCACACTCCCCAGGCCTAGTGTGCTGGCAGTCTCAACATTCCTCCCCATATTGGTTCTCCTTGAGCTGCTTTGCAAGCTGTGCTGGACTGTTGCCAAGAGTCCGGTCACGAAGCAGCGAATGACACGGACGTCACAAGCACACACCTGAAATGCTGGTCATTTTTATTTATTTGGCTATTTAAATACCCAGGAACAGTGTATAGTGTATGCTTTATGCCCCCTCACATTGGGGAGAGAGAGGCGACTCATTGATTCGTTAGCCGTTCCTCACTCCTTGCTCTGGGTTCTAGGGAACCCTCCTACCCCTTCTGAGAGGAGAAGGGTCTGAGGCGGTTTCTGGAATGCTTCTATGTATACTCTGGTTCGTGGCTCTGTGATCACTAGCAGAAATAAATGTCATGTGACTGTTTCCATGGTGACGACAAGGTCCTTGAATCCCGAAGGCACTGAGGAGAAAGACTTCCCCCAGAAACCTGTTTAAACTTTATATGCGTACATGTTGTGTATATATATGTACTTATGTGTGTGCATACTACTGTTTGTATCCATCGCGGGGACACAACATGTAACTATCTAATCTTTCATGGAACAATGTAATTCTCAAGGCCAAGTTACTGATGCTACAATGAATTGCTAACTTACGCTATATATATAATGGGAGCCCCATTTGTGAACCCCACAGGACCCAATCCCCCGGGATGGGGTGTGGAAGATAATCACACAAAATTGACTCTCACCGACCGTCCCATCGATGGGAGGTAGGCATTCATAAACCTGCCCGTCTATGAATCGCTCCTCCGGTATAAGCGTCAAGTCGTCTACCCCACACCAGACCCTGCCCAACCCGGTAGTGTAAGGTGGGCACCTGAATCGCCTATCGCCCACTCCTCTCCTGTGGATTCACAAGCCCTCTGCCTTTGCTGGAAATCATTAATTAAATATCGGTACTAAAATATGCTAAATCGTGATGTTTAACACTCTGATGTGAAGTGAAGATACCTTACATGCAAAAATAATTCAGTCTAAACTTTAGAGGTTACGGAAATGTCCCCCCACTGTGGGACTAATAAAGGAAGACCCTACCTATCTATTCTATATTCTATTCTATATTCTATTTGAGATCTAAACAATTGAACCCGCTCGTGGCTCTGGAGTAGAAACCAGCGGCTCAGACTCCTCCACCTTAGGGGCAGGAGGAGAAAACTAAACCCGTTCCGTTTTTGAGATTAGTCATCCACCGGAGATGTGGATCGCGTGGGATTCGGCCCAACTCCACCCGAGGTCACGCCAGCTCAGCCGAGACCACGAGGCTACAGTATGTTCAGCCCGAGATAGTACATACTGAGTGGCCCTCAGGGCCACTGCCTCTCATAAGGATACTACAGGGTAGCAGTCCTGTATTCCTGCGAGATCTAGGTACTCATCAACACAGACCCTCTGGAACCATCACGTCCAGTCCACGGCCCCTCCTGCCCGTCAGGACACGGTTCAGACCACTATGGAAGGAACTGGGCAGCTCCACAAAAGTCCAGCACCTCCCCAGCCTAGTGTGCTGACCAGTTCAACCATTCCTCCCCATAGTTCTCCTTGAGCTGCTTTGCAAGCCATTAACGGACTATTTGCCCAAGAGTCCGGTCCCGAAGCAACCGAATGACCTGCCAGACGTCTAAGCACACCTGAAATGCACTGGTTATTTTATTTGTTGGCTATTTAAATGCAGGAACAGTGTATAATTAACGCCCTCGCCCAGGAGAGGGGGCGACTCATTATTAGATTACGCCCGTTCCTCCTCCCCCCTTCTCTCTTCGGGTTCTGAGAACCCTCCTACCTTCTGAGAGGAAGGTCTGGCGGACTGCTGGAATCACTTCTATGTATACTCTGGTTCGGCTCTGTGACGTCACTAAGCAAAATAAATGTCATGTGACTGTTTCCATAGTGGCAGCGACAAGGTCAGGAGATCGAGCACTGAGGAAAAGAGACTTCCCCAGGAAACCTGTTTTAAACTTTATATGCATGTACATGCTGTGTATATATATATATGTGTGTACACTACTACTGTTTATATCCATCACGGGACACAACATGTAACTATCTAATCTTTCATGGAACAATGTAATTCTCAGGCCAAGTTACTGATGCTGCTACAATGGTGCTAACACGCTATATATATAAATAGGGCCCCATTTGCTTGAACCCCACAGGGCCAATCCCCGGGATGGGAGGTGTAGGAAGTAATCACACAAGGTGGCTCTCTTAAACGTCCCATCCCGATGGGAGGTAGGCGGTCATAAACACACCCCCGTCTATGAATCGCTCTCCTCCCGAAATAAGCGAATCTGGGAGTGGAGTCTGCCCCCGCCAGACCTGCCCAACCCGGCCGGGGTGTGGGTGGGCTCTGAATCGCCTGTCGCCCCCCTCTCCTGGGATTCAAAAACCCCTCTCTTTCTTTGCTGGAAATCATTAATTAAGTATGGGGTACTAAAAATAATGCTAAATCACATAGAAGTGTTTTTAACATCACAGTGCTTGAAATTGAAAGATACAACACATACCAAAATAATTCAGTCTAAACTTTGGGGATTTTGAAATGTCACTGTGGGACTAATAAGGAAGACCTACCTATCTATTCTATATTCTATTCTATATTCTATTTGAATCCCCTAAACACAGATTAACGCTCATTGGCTCTGGAGTGCGAAACAAGCGGCTCAGACTCCTCCACCCCTTAAAGGGCAAGGAGGAGGAAACTAAGAACCGTTCGTTTTTGAATTCGTCATCTGGAGATGTGGATCAGCGTGAGATTGACCAACTCCACCCGAGGTCCACGCCAGCTCAACCGGACCGCGAGGGCTACATTATGTTGGCCAGAGGTCGTGCATACTGGGTGGCCCTCGGTGGCCACGCCTCTCTTAGAGATACTGAGGGTAACCAGTCCTGTATTCCTGCGAGTTCTAGGGTGCTCATCCAACACAGACCCTCAGGAGACCATCACGTCAGTCACGGCCCTCCTGCACACGTCAGGACACGGTTCAGACCACTGGAAGGAGACTGGGCAGCTCCACAAGAGATCAGCACACTCCCCCAGCCTAGTGTGTGCTGACCGGTTCAACTCATTCCTCCCCCATGGTTCTCCTTGAGCTGCTTTGGCCGTGCTGGACTGTTGCCAAAGTCCGGTCCGAAGCAGCGAATGACCGCAGACGTCTGGCATACCTGAAATGCACAATTCATTTTATTTATTTGGCTATTTAAATACAGGGACAGTGTATAATTAACATATAGCACCAAGCTAACACTATTCTAATATGCACCTGTGTTTCTGAATTACCACTACATTTATGTAAAAATGTGTTTCTTTTCCTTTGTTGCATTCGTAGTTATTTTTCAAGGAGGCTGTTTCAAAACCGCTTTATTCACTTTTGGGTGGGATCAGTCGAAACAACTGTCGCACAATTCAGTCCAAACTTTGGGGATTTTGAAATGTCACTGTGGGGACTAATAAAGAATACCTACCTCATACCTGCAAACTCATGAGGGTGAAAAAGGTGACAAGGAGGGGGGCAGGGTGGGGTGACCTTCGCTGTGAGCCTGGGAGTCAGCTGACAACCCAAGCCTTTTTAATAAGAATAATGGAAATAGATGTATATATATAGTATTAATAGAATGGTTACAACACCTTGAAGGTGTCAGGGACCAGACCTTAGGGAACAGACTCAGGGAACAGACTCAGGAACAGACTCAGGAACAGACTCAGGGCTCCAGCCAGAGCACAAGACTTCAAGACTTATTCACGCCTATTTCTATTTCTAATCTAATCTATTTCTATTTCTAATCTAATCTTTTTACAATCAAACCCCTAATCTAATCTATTTTATTCTATTACTATTTCTAATCAATTTAAACTTATCTAATCTATTTCAATTTCTAATCTAATCTTTTCTTTTCCCTATTCCTTTTCCCTTCGCTTCGGGGTCCAGCTTTTCCCGGACATCACTCGCCCCGGTATTGTTAGCCCAAGGTGCCTCTGACACCATCGGGGGATACCTGTGACGCCCAGGACCTTCCTAACCTCTTTGGAACGGACCCGTCAGCTGCTTCCCAAAACTGGGCAGAAACCGCACCTTCCACAGTCGGTGGGCATCCACACCATCGGGTGTGTGAAAAACAGTCAGTTTTGGAGTCGATGGTAGATGGGGGCCCGGACCGGGGGGCTCATACCACAGCTTCAAAGGGGTCCGAGTTTGCGGGGGGGAAAGGTGGGCTCTGGTCCCACGGAGGGTTTTTCCCATCCCCGGGCCGCCCAGAATAAAATCACCCCCAAAACCCCCTGGCTAACTCCCCCAGGCTCACCCTGTTAAAGGCAAACACCGATAATTAGTCCAAAAAAAAAAGGCAACACAAAAAAGTGACTTTAAAAAAGCAAAACCCAAAAAGCTCATAGTACTCACAGCATCTTCTGAATCCATAGTTCCCAGACGGCTGGGTGCCCCCAAAGGACATGAAAGGAGGGGGGGAGGAGAAGGGCTGGGGGCCCCCTAGACTAAATCTTTAGTGAGCCGATTTGACCCACCCCAAAGCCTGATTTCAAAAATGAAAGAAGAATAGAGGAAATTAAAATCAACACATCTTTCAGTCCAAAATTTGGGGGTTTGAAATGTCCCCCCCTGTGGGACTAATAAAGGGGAAACCCACTTCCTGAAATTAGGGGGGAAAAAAGGGGGACAAAGGGGGGGGCCGGGTGGGGGGAAACCCGCTGTGACTAACAGAACCAATTTTTAAAATATAATAGATAGATGTATATACATAGTTTTTAGAATACTTAAAAACCCTTTAAAAAGGGGATGGGGCCCGGAAAAAGCCACACCTTGAAATATTCAGTAATATTTATTAGCATGGACAAAACCCCACACACACACACACACACACACACACACACACACACACACACACAAGCACAAATAGCCGTTGTTTCACTGCAAAAATAAAAACTACCAAAAACTAGTATTTTTTTAGGGTAAGTCTTTATGGTATTGTATCAGAAGTTTTTAGGGAATTGGTATAGAAGATTTTTTTTTTAAAATTCTTCTTTTCATTTCAATTAACCCTAATCATTTTTTCCCTTTTTCTAATCAATTTTTATCTAATTTTTCAATTTTTTATCAATCTATTTCTTTTCTAATTAATCTATTTCTTTTCCCCTATTCTATTGTTCAAAAGACTAGTGAACCAAAATTTGGGGTCAGGGTGCGGCTAACTCCCCCCCACCTTGGGGGGGAGGGAAACCCCGCCCCTTTTTCATGACGCATCCCCCAAGATGTGGATGCATAAAGCAGTCGCCCCCCCACCCAGCCCCGCCAGCTCCCCCGGCCCACGGGCTACAGATTTGCGGGAATGGGCAACTGGTTTTCCCCCTGCCTTTTTAAGATTACGGGAATCCAGTCCATTCCTGCAGCTAAAATCACCCCACAGACCCTCTGGAGACCATCACGCCGTCAGTCCCCCCTCCTGCCCCGCGGGAAATGTTCAATCTGGCCGACCCGTGGGGGAGGTCCCCCAAAAATGTCACCTGCAGGGGGGAAGTTTTTGGATCTTGATTAAAGGCAGTGAACAAACACACACACCCCAAAAAAAAAAATTGTTTCCATCTGACAGATACAAAACCTTTCGATAACACTAGTGTGGGAATTTCAAATTCTTAAAAATTGTTTCCCTTTTTAAAAACCTTTAAAATTGGCATCTTTTTAAAAAGGGCCCTTTTTTTTAATATATATATATATATAAAAAATATATTATATTATATATATATATATAATGTTATGATGTATTTTATATAAAAAAAAAATTTTGGCTTAATTACATTTAAAAATTTTTAGACAAAAAGAACATTAAAAATTCGTATTTTCCCCCTCGATATATTTAGTATTGTATTTTTTGTGTTTTATATTTGTTTTTTTTTTAATTACTATTCTAATCTATTTCTATTTATTTCTTTTTATTTTTTATTTTCATTTCTAATCTAATCTATTTCTATTCCATTTAATCGAAAGACGAACCGCCCAATATGGGGGCAGGGTGCAAGGGCCCTCCTCCACCCCCTTTAAAGGGGGAGGAAAACCCAATGACACCCTTTCTCGAAAGCGTCATCCACCAGAGATGTGGATCGACATGAAGCAGTCGCCCACTCCACGAGCCCCGCCAGCTCAACCCGGCGAGGCTACAGATGTTGACGGGAACGTGCATCTGTGGCCCTCAGGGCCCGTCCAGGAAATCCATCCTTGAGGTGCCGGCTCTCCCACAGCCCTGGGCCACAAACCCCGGCCCCCTTTCAATCAGGACCTGTTGGTTGGGGTGACCTGCCCGCGTGCCGATCCCCGGCAGGGGAAAACTCCTATGTCCTTTTAGGGTCTCGGGAACAAATAAACGAAACTTTTTAATAAGTTCTGCAAGAAAAAAAGGGGTTAAGAGGGATTTTTTACGTAAAATTATTTAATTTAACAATTAGAATTAACCATTTTATTTATAATAAAATTTTTAAGGGGAAATATTAAGGGTAAAGGAAAATCATAAGCTTTAAAAAACTTGACACATCCCAAGGGAAATAAATTTTTTTTAATTTATTAAATTAAAAAATTATTTCCTTCTTATCTTTTATTCATCATTTCAAACATTTAATTTTTACCAATTCATTTTTTTTATAAAAAAAACTTAAACCCCCAAAACAGGGCGTGAATTTTTCCAACGCACCCCCTTTAAAAATCAATTTTATCTAAAATCCCAAAATAAATTGGTGATTAAAAACAACTGGTGCCTCCCTTTTTTTTAAATTTTTCGAAAATTTTTGGGGCCCCCCAGGGGAAATTTAAAAAAACCAGCCCGACTAAGATGTTGAGGGGAATCGGCAACGGGTGGCCCTCGGGGCCCCCTGCCTTCAAGGATACCAGAATAAGTCCTGTATTCCCCTGTTTGGGACCTAAAACACAGCCCCTCTGGAGACCACCGTCCAGTCCATCCCGGACCCTCCTGCACCATCAGGAACTTTTCAGTTCGGGATATTGGATGGAGGTCCCGGGGCCCTTTTTTCCCCGGGGGGGAAAAGTCCTGATGTGCCGCCCCACCCCCCCAACGGGCAAAGACAGAATGCATTTTTAAAACGTGCTGCGGGGGAGGAAACAAGGGCTTATATTGTTGTTTTTTTTCACGCATGCAAAGTTTTTCCCCACTGCATACATGGCTCGGGGCCAGGGGTTTCGACACCTGCATTCATAACGGGGATTTCCACTGAAGGCGTTAAAATTGAAGGGGCGCTACAAGGGAAAAACTACATGGGGGGGGGCTTTAAGATTACACTTCTTGTTAAATTTATATACCGGGTAAGGGAAAGTAGATTTTTTACACAATCTGAATGTTAAAATTACAAGGGGATGAAGGGGGACAGGGCCAAAAACCTTTTATTTCGTATATGACAGCTACACTTTGCGGGAAAAACATTTTTTTTTCCCACAACCCGTGTTACTTTTAAAAAACATAAACTTTTTAAAGTGAACAATGATACCCAACAATACATAGGCGTGTTAAATTTTTTCAACCGGCTACTTTTTAAAAAAGTAAATGTTTATGAATCAGTATCAATAATCCAAAAGTTCAAATATGATATTGAATATTGAAATAGTAAATTGGTGATACATACTTTTTTATAGTTTTATTGTAATACGTCTGAAACAGAAAAGACACTCAAGTAAAGTGTAAAGATAATACAAGTGTTTGAAGGTCTTAAACTTTACTGAAACATATTTTTCTAGTTGTAAATTGTTCCCATATATTTGATTAATACAGTAAAAAATCGGATTAAAAAACCATATAAGTGAAAAATTTCCCAAACTAAAAGGGGGAAAATATGCTTAAAAATTTTAAGAGCTAATGCAATCAAAACGAATGTCTTTTAAACCGTACTTTGTTCCAACTGGCGGTTTTTAAACGGCTCTGAAAAACAAGCGAAACAGCTTAAGCGTTTGATTTTTACCCTATTGTTCACTGGGTGTTTGTTGGTTGGGCCCAGAAACTCCGTGTTCACTGGTAAAAGGCAGTTGAGCGGGGGGTTAGGGGGTTCCCCCTGCCGGACCGTTCTATAAAACCCCCAAAACCTTCTTTTCGAACTTCCCCGTTGGGGACCCCCCCTTGCAGTGGTCACCTGACCGCGGATATGTTTATCATTTTTTTCTGGAAAATGTTTGTATTTTTGATCATGCATTTTTTAAAAATTCATTTCAATCACAAACACACGTGTTAAATTTTTTAAAGAAAAAAATATACACTTTTAGTGCGGAAATATGTCAGAAACATGAATAGTACATCGTTCCCCCTTAGCAAACTTAAAATTAAACGCAAGCATCTGTACACTAAAAAAAATTTCCCGATATAGTCAAGATATTTTATATTTTCATTTCATCTCCCCATTGACTCGTCAATGCATCATAATAATCAACATGTATGACCCCGGGCCAGGAGGGGCCACGAGACATTGTCTGCATTTTATTTTTTGGGGGGGTAAGGCACGGGGCGGCCCCCGCAGACAGGGAACACCTTTCGACTTTTCTCCCCAAAACCCAAAAAAACAACATCCCCTTAGTGCCAGCCAATCACAAGACCTTCTTCAAAAAAATTCTACGTTGATATAATAAATGGAGAAACGGCCCGATAAAATATAAAGAAACTAAAATTTTAATTAATTAAATCATTAATTTTAAATTTTTACAACGCAGGGGTTATTTCAAAATGTAATAGAGATCTTACTAAAAAAGGGACGTTACATCATAATCAAAATCATAATCAGAAACTTTTTATTCCATGTATATTTATACAAAAAGAACTGTCATGGTGTCCAATTGAACCATATTGAAAATATCTACAAGGTAATTTTGGTTTTTACTTTGCAACAAACAAAAAATGCATAGTACCACCTTCTGCAATGCCATGTTCCCAGTAGGGCAGGTGGATTCATTTTTAAACATGTTTAAAACCAAGAACATAAAATCTCAACCAATTGCAAAAAAGAAAATGTCAGTTTTTCCCTTTCATCTTTAAACCCTCAATTTCTCTTTTTTAAACGGTTTTTTACCGCTTGTCCTCACTCCTACCCCGGTCAGTGGGGGAAAGTCTTCCTGAGGGCCCAGGGAGGGGCCAACTTAAATTTATCCAAATGAAGGACAGACTACATGGGGAGTTTGGTCTCAAGGGGTCCCTTTTGAGGGACTTCTTTGCCCGGGGAAACACCAGCGGGTTTACATTCCTTTTCCCGTAAGTCTCGGGGGTGCAGAAGATGGGCTGGTCAGAAGGGTGGACCCCGCGCTCGCCCTCCGACACGGGAGGGATGAAACCCCAGCCACATCCAGCAGGAGAATAGGTGGACAACCCCCCATGGCGGCCCTTCAGATAAAACAGGGTTTAACCAGTGATGGAACATGCCGCAGATACTTCAAGTCAAACAAACACAACCATCTTTAATTCATATCTCCCAGCTACAGCAAATTTTTCTGGAGTTTCTTTAATTTGATAAAAGACTTTTTTAGATCTCTTTGGTAGAAATTTGGATCCTACAAAAAAACAGAACCTGCAGTTGGTAAATACAAAAAAATTTGTTCCCTCACTATTTTCGTTCATGATCTAAAACAATATACCCCTTTTTTTGTGCTGATATGATGACCATATGAATAAATTTTGGGTGGAGGAGGACTTCTGCACATGCCTTGCTGGGGTTGACCCGCTGTCCCTGGGGAAATGCTGCAGCTTCCTGATGTCCACCGGGGTGGCCCTGGCCTCTGGGGCCCTGCTGAAGGACCCCCCATCCTGGGAGGGTCATCATGGAGGGGGTAGGGGGGGGGGAGGGGGGGGTCAGGGCAGGAAAAGAATGGTTTCCCCATCCTTTCTGATAAAAGGTCCCTCAAAACCCCCCCATTGGGGAACGTTGAGAGCTCCAAAATGTCCAATCAACAAGTCGGCCCTCGGGGTTATAAATTAAGTTCATCTATGCCGTCGTTTTTTTCGGGAAAAAAATTTGGGTCTTATAAATTTTGGGACGTTTTGCCAATTTTAAATAAGTGGAAAAGGGAAAAATAGATGCTTGAATACAATATGACGATTGACAATAGGACATTAAAACCCTCTTTCCCATTTCCCTGTAAAACGCCGTTCTCAGGGCATTACAAAACGGAAAAAAAGCGCGATGGCAGCGCAAAAAAACCCAACCTGAAAAGTCAAATTTTTTAAGTGGGGGGAAAAAGCAAGACGAATCAACGATGGTCTAATTTTGAGGAGGTCTTTTACACCCCCCGGACTTTTTCATGCCATCCGGGTTTTTTTCAAAACCATAGGAAAAAAAAAAAACCTTTGCGAGAGTACGCGACCTTTCCCGGGAACCATACCCCGGGACCCCGCAACTAAAAATTTGCAAAAAAAACCAGTGGGGTTCAGACGTCCGACAAAAAACACTGACAGGAAGCTCGTTTTCCCCACGGAGGGTTCCCCAGGTCCAAAGGGTGGTGGGGAAACCAGACCCGCTGGGTCTTCAGGTTCATTTTCCCCTCAGGTGGTTTCCATAACCTGGGAACACAAGAGATAGACAGACAGGGGGAAGGGACAGACGGGCAGAAAGACAGACAGACTGGCCGAAGAGCAAATTTAATTTTTAAAACCTTTGGATTGGGGTTTTGCTTAAGAACCAAATCTGGGCTTGAAGACGTTTGGGGGATTAAATCCTCCAGGAAGTTGGAGAGGTTCTTCATTCTGTCCCCGCGTTCTTCATCGTTTCAGAGGAGGCAGGTAGGGCCGACCCAGGGCCCCCCCGGAAAACGGTCACGCGTCCCGTTCGATAAAAACGAACGCCGCCAACGCACCATGGAAGTCCGGCAGGGTTTTTGAACTTCCAGAGCCTCCGGGGGGCGAAGTCCACGGGGTGTTGGGGGCGACCCCACTGGTGCTGGGCATGGTGGGCTGGGCGGACATTGCTCCCCCAGCTCTCAGACCGGATAAAGCTCAAACACTTGATGAGTTCCTTTTTTAACCCTTCAGGAGATTTACCGTCCGTAAACCAAACAAGTTAAAAAAACCCCTTTTCTTTCGGAACCCTTTGTTTTGTTGAATTAAAAAACGTTGTATGTCTGGAGCCCGACATACTTTTCCCCAGGATGCTTTGCAATCACCTCCTCCGTGCTCATTTCTACGGTCTCCCCGCTCCCGGGAATGGTGAGGCAGGGACATCCCTTTCAGCTTCACTTTGGGCCTGGCGCCTGGACCCCTCTTCAGGGCTCGGGGCAGGTTTCTGGCTCCCCTCCAGATGCATCTCGTTGTCCTCAGAGGACACGCCCTCCCCCTGTTACTCATCAGCTTGGGTTGGCTCGGGGAGGCCGGACACCTCAGGAAAAACTTTACACATGTGAGGGGCCCCTGCCTTCTGTGCCACATTTCACCCTTAATTCAACATCTAAAGCTGCCCGGCGGGACTCAACAGACAGCTTCACTGGCGGAGGAAGAAAGGACCCTAACCTGGAAAGCTCAACCCATGCCGACGCCCCCGTTGTCCCTTAACCGGACAGGACGAAGAACATGTTGTCCGGTCAGCTGGGGCCCAAACCCGAGTCAGCTTTGAGATGGTGGTGATGTCTCCTGGAGACACAGGTAACAATCAGCTGCTCTTCTCTTTCCACCCGGAACACACAGCTTATTCTTCGCACCTCCTAGAGTCACTTCCCTTGTTGACCTGGGAGATCAGGTGATGCTCCCACCACAAACTAACCATGTGAAATCTGAAGAAAAGCTTTGATTAAACTCGTTAAAAACTAACACAAACACAGTTTTTACAAACCAGTGCTGTGAATAATGAATATCTTCACACATTATTGTTCTAAAACAATGTTCAATCTTAAATCTCTTGTTTTCAGTTTGAGTTTGAATACTATTTGAGAAACTCAAAATTATATATCACATTTGAATAATTTTTTATTATATTATATTTCATTATACTACTATTATATCATATTGTAATATACATATTCATCAAATGATGCTATATTATATCATAGGATATTATATTATAATATATTATATCAATTAAATTATAATATAACATTTTATAATATATAATTTACATTATATCATATTATAAAATGTTATATTATATCATATAAATACTATTGCATATCACCCACATTATCATACGTACTATTATAATAAAATACACTAATATTCTCTCATAATAGAGAACTTTGCTATATTTAAAAAAAGATCTGCAATGATTACCAAAGTAATCGATTAGAGCAACTATTGTAATAATTAATAATCAGCTGAGGACGACTTCCACAGAGGGGAACACCTGTGGACTCCTGAGTTCACGTTAAACCACATCTCGATCCATCTTCACAGAATATTAATAAACTATGTCAGACCCGTTTGTAGGGTCAAAAAGAGAGCGGGCGACTTGTCATAACAACTCAACCTCAAGCCCGAGTTTCCTGGCGGAAGTCTGCTGAGATCGGTTGGGGCTAAAGCTCACACGACTTAGGGTGAAACGGTTGAAAAACGCGACGCGAGATTCTCCGCAGGGTTCATATTGACTTCGTGGCGGTTCCTGTTGATTCGGAGTCCTGCGACTCGGACTTCTTCTGGCTGGGCCGCGGCGGGGGCGTTCCAAACGCGGTCGTTTGTTTGGTCGTCGTGTCAGAGTCGCGGAAGCAGCCAGCATCGTTGTTTGGTCCGTCCGTGTCAGAGGTCCGGCGAAGCAGCGCAGCATCGTTTGTTTGGTCCGTCCGTGTAAGAGGTCCGCGGAAAGCGGCCAAGATCGTTTGTTTGGTCCGTCCGTGTCAGAAAGGGCCCCGAAGCAACGGCCAGCATCGTTTGTTTGGTCCGTCCGTGTCAGAGGTCCGACGGAAGCAGCCAAGCGTCGTTTGTTTTGGTCCGTCCGTCAGAGGTCCGCGGAAGCAGGCTTGCACTAACATTCGGTGGTATAAAAGCCGTCAGCAGGGGAACAAAATAAGTGACATCATTAATTACCTCTTGGGTCTGGTCAAACAAAACACAAGTGTTGATTATACAAATGTCCCTGCAACCAACTACAGAGTTCACCCAAAGATGAGTGTAAGACACTGGTATCTATTACATAAGTAATAATTTTAGTAACGGCAGACCACTAGACAAATGAACTCAATACTAAACAGGGATCCAACTAGCCCCATCAAACATGTCTTATTGCTCACCTCAACTATCTTTTGGTTATATTTCCCTTTTGTGTGGTAAAGAGAAAGAGAGAGAGAGAGAGAACACTAACTCAGAGGAGGTGCGGATATTCTCTGAGGCTGTAATGTTTAAAAAATTTAGAGTCTCCTGGGCGGATCGGGGCTGATTCCCATTTTAAAACAAATAAATGTTAAAAAAAACTACTGTGTCCTGTAATAAATGCGCCCTGCAAGCAGTAAAAAATATTTAAATGTATTAGTGTGGTTCAAACACCTCTTTTGGGGGTTCTTGTTTTTCAAACTGCGAAAATGTCAAGGATCAAGTGACCTGTGATGTGACCAGGATCTTTAAAATTACACTTTTAAAATTTTCTACACATTATCTACATCGGTAGGAAAGTAGATTTATTACACAATCTGAATGTATAATACAAGGGGATGAAGGAGGAGCAGGGGTGCTGACCCTTGACTTCAGCTTACTGTATATAATAACTTTGAGAGAAAACATTTTAATTTTCCCCAACTACCCATCTTTTTTAAAAAAAAAAAGCATTTTAAAAGTGAAAATGATACCCAACAATAATAGGCGTGATGAATTTTTCAACTGCACAGCATGCTACATTTAAAACAGCCATATTTTATGAATCGATCAATAATCCAACAGCGTAAATATGATTTGAATTTTGAAATGAGTCAATCTTGATCATTTATTTTTTATAGTTTTTTATTGAAACCTGAACCAGAAAAAGACCTCAGGCCCAGACCAAAAGTGGCTAGCAAAAAAAAGTAAAAGGTACAATGTACAATCCAAGTAGCTAAATTAAATTAAATTTAAAACTTCATGAAGCATCATTTATCTATCTGAAATTGTTCCTCTTATTTTTTTTTAATACAGTAAAGACAATCACAGAAAAAAATATGGAATGTTGAAGGATAATGCAATCTAGCTACTTTAATATTTTTTTTAACCCGTTTTAGTTCATTGGGCGTGTTTAACGGACCTGGGGGCCTAAGGTCAACTAGCTAATAAGCAGTTTGGGAAAGGGCCCAGATTGGGGGTACTAGGTTAGGCTGCCAACTTTTCAAAAACCTTGGGGAGTTTTTCGGGGGTGACCCAAAAAGTTGGCCGGAATAAGCGGTGGTGGCTCAAATACAGGAATTTTAATTCATTTGGCGGTACCCATTTGTATGATTCTGGCCGGGAAAAGGTTTTTCGGGGATTTTTGTACCTTAAAGAATTAAAATGTTTTTAATAACTCTACTCTCTTTTTACAAAAACATTCAATTCTATTCAAAAATGTCCTGTCTTTATGTTAAATTATTTAGAATACATCTTACTTGTTAAAAAGTATTTTTTGAAAACATTTGGGGGGTCCTTTGCTAGGCCCAAAAAAAAAAGATAAATGTTTGTGGGCAGCAATAATAAACAATTCTAGATGTTTTGAGATGCAGTATCCCGAAGGTTAAAAAAATTCTCCTGCTTTTATGACAGCTGGTTTACATCCAAAACAATCACAACACATTTTTTATTTAAAGATGAAAAGGGGAGAGTGATTGGGAACCATGTTTTTAAAGCTCTCGGGTTCTAAAGACAGGAAAGAGGACTGATGCTTTTTTTCATTGATTGCTGGGAAATTTTTCCCGATAAAAAGATGGGTTTTTTTTTTTGATTGGTATTTTGCCAGCTCTTTTTTAAATTGGCTGATAAGTGGCACCCAAACAACCTCCAGGGCGTTTACCCACCGTGGGGCTGCCATTTCTTTGGTTCGTTTTTTAAAAAACTTTAAATAGCGAGAGGTTTTCAGCGTAAAAAAATCGATTGGGGGAGCGTGACTTAAGACCGAAATGGTGCTGTCCTCTAAATGTGTGACCTTAAACCCCCTCCCGTAGTCTCTTCCCTTGTCTGTTTGAAAATCTTCTTCTCTTTGGGACTTTTTGGGGAAAAAGGGATGTGATGCAGCGAACAGGTTTTTCAATCGCTCCTTAGCGCCATCTTCGTCGGAGTTTGAAAAGGGCCCCAAAAACAAATTTCTTTTGCGGAGTTTTGGGGGGCGGAAAAAATGGGGGTGTCCGGCAAACCCTGAGAGTTCAGCTCTGGAGGTCGCAAATTTAAGCTCTACTGTGGAATGTAATTTAATCCACAATATATCACAATTTAAGGGGCACCCAAAAAACGTTAAAAAAGTACCCTTTAACTGAAATGTCAGGAACAAAAAGAAAAAAAAAAAAGGGGGAAAAACAGAAGGAAAAGGGCCAAGCGGCGAACATTTGGGGTGAGAAGCTAGCAAATAAGGTAGGTATGGCTAAAGGGGTGACCGTGACAAAGCAGATGACAAATTGTACCCCAACAAAGGGGCTCGATGTGGAGGCCGGGAGAGGGCAGGAATCACCCCGCAACTCACTGGCAAGTGCCCGGGTGCCGAAACCCGGGAAACCACGGAAAGTCTGTGGCAAGTGCCTCGGTCCCAGTTGGCAATTTTGGGGGACAAAGAAGCTGGGGTGGAACAGATTGTTTTTTACAAGATCAGCTGCCGTTATTCTTTTTATGATCATAGAATGGGGGGACTGGGTTTTTCTTCATTGCCAAAATTAAACTAAATAGATAATTTTTTTTTTGTAGACTTCTTTAATATCAATAAGATATTGCTGTGAAATTGCTTTACTATATTGAATATTGTTTTACACTTTCACTTATAAAATGATATTATAATGTACCCTTTTTTTAATAGAAAAAATATATTATATATGTAAAATTTAAATTTTTTTTTAACCATGTCATACTGTTATACCTCCAAAATTCTACTTTAAGGAGATGCCACATTATCTAAATTTTAAAACATTGGCACTCAGCAAAACCACTTGAAAAAATCACCTAGTCAAAAAGTCCAGCCGGGGGGTCCCCAAGGCCGCGGTTTCTGAGGGGCCCCCCGGCGCTGTCAATCCTTTGTCACAGGGAAAGTAACATTTTAGATCAGAAGGAAGCTCATTTAGCTAAAGGGTTAAAAAAAAAATCATTTTAACAAATGGGTGGCTTAGCAAAAATACACAATAATATATATATATATATATATATATAATTAGTGTCTTTTTCTAGACACTTACTTACAATATGTGTTTACAAAAACACTAATTATATATTTATATATATATATATATATATATATATATATATATATATCCATCTGTGTATTACTATAAAAGCATCTACCATCTGTGTATCTGCTGCTATTTTAGGACTACATGATGATATGGAAGTAGTCAGAGGGCTAAGACAAGCAGAGTCACAAAAACGGTTACATGTTGATGATGATTTTTTTATTCCCATCAGCAAAAAATACAACAATCATAACAACAAAAAAAAGAAATGCTGAAAAAGGGGGGAAGGAAACAGCTTATAAGGGCCCTAACCTATGATTTTAAAAAAAAATTATTTCAAAAAAAATCATATATATATATATATATATATATATATAATTTTATATATATAACAACACACACAAATACATATACATACACACATATACATACATACATACATATACCCCACATATATATATATACATATACACACAAATACATAAAAACATAAAACACATAATAAACACACCACCACAAACATCTATAAACTAAAAAAAAAAAAAATTGTCTCCGTTTAACCCCTTTATGTAATGATGATGTATTAATGAAAGGGTTTGGTGAAGCACAGGTGGTGCTGTTTTTATGTAAACTGAAGGGTGCTTAATAAGAAAAAAATCAACTGTCTATATATTTTTTTAAATTTTAATATTTTTGCCTGTGATCATATATCCCCCACTTTTCAGAGGAATGTTTAGTTCCCAAAAAAAAATAAAACAATAAATACGATTTATACAACTATGGAATTTAAAAACATTCATATCAGAGGAAATAAGGGGATTAAATACATATTTCAAAACATGTATACTGCCATCTAGGTATAACGTGAACCCCTTTTTTGTTGTCCTCTACCAGTGTTATGTTGTCCAAAAACAACAGGAGGTGGAAATATAAATATAATGCAACAACCTCCAGAAAAAATTTTCAATTTATTCAAATGAAGTCAAACAACTGTTATCTTTGATTGGACGGGAAAGAAGGTAATTGATGTACCCTTATACATAGATGAGTTGCAAGGGAAAACAATTTACTGAAAAAAAAGGGGGAAAAAGAATTTAATTAATTAATATCATTTTATAATTTGTATAACACTGCGGCTGCTTAATTAAAAAAGTAATAGAGAAATAACCAACACTGACAAGGCACGGATAACAAAATAAACAAAATCACAAACAGAAACTTTATTGCCATGTATATTTATACATCCAATGAACGTGTCGTGGTGTCCATATTAGGAACCATATTGAAGAGATCTACAAGGTACATTTGCGTTTTTACTTTGCAACAAACAAAGCTGCATAGTACTCACAGCATCTTCTGCAATGCCATAGTTCCCAGTACGGCGGCTGGGTCTCCTCACAGAGGACATGAAAGGAGGAGGAGGAGAAGGGCTGGGGTCCTCAGCCACTAAATGTGGCTTTAGTGAACGACTTTGACCCACCAAAGCCTTTTTTACAATACTGGAAGAAGAACCAAACTGATATTGTAGATGCAACATATACAAAATAATTCATTCTAAACTTTTGGGATTTGAAATGTCCCCACTGTGGGAATAATAAAGGAATACCTACCTCATACCTGCAAACTCATGAGGGTGAAAAAAGGTGACTGAGGAGGGGGTGAGGGATGGTGAACCAGGTAAGATGGCGCTAAACCTTGGAAATATTCAGTAATATTTATTTCATAGGCCCAGGTGTGAATGGGAGCGAGGCCCATTCAGAGGAATCTCTATGTCCCACCCGGGTTAGAAAGTCCCACGTTACACTTTTTTGCAAATCAATTAACTTCCTTAATGAATGTATTATGAAATGAAAAAATAACATATTGATAGATTTAAAAAAGCTCTGAAGCTAAGTAGAGTTGGGCCTGGTTAATTCTTCAGGGTTCTTACACATGTTGACCGATGGATTTCCATGACTTTTCCAGGACTTTTCGATCACTTCAAACCAAATTTCCATCACCAAACTGCACTCCCGCTTTATACCTAAAAAAGTCAGAACATTTAGTATTTACAATGTGAATTCCACATACAGTATACATTTAATGAAACAAATAATAAGACAAATTAGATTAAAAAGAATAAACATTTGCTTCCAGCTATGGCATCAAACATTACAGTTAAGGTGTTACTTACACGGAAAAAAGAAAATTTCCCGAGTATGCGACTTATTTTTAGTTTTCTTTCTAAAACATATTCATTATTTCAAACTCTGTATAATGAACAAGGAATATAACAAATTTCCAGCTTTTCAAAATTTTTGTTTTAATTTTTTCCTGACTTTTCAGGCCTGGAAATGACCATCAAAATTCATGACTTTCAGGTTTTCCATGACCGTAAGAACCGGTACTTGGATGGGGACCGCCTGGAATACCAGGTGCTGTAAGCTCTTAACTTCCTCCAAAAACCCGGTCCGTTGCAGTTTTATCATTGAGAAAAATTAAAAATTAGATACTTTCAATATGAATGTATTTAAAAAAAAAAAATATTGATAGATTTAAAAAGCAAAGTGTAAGTTTCCCTGCCACCATCGGGGCCCCTAACTTTCAGATCGGGAAAACAGGGGGAATTTTGTACTTGGAGGGGGAACCCGCCTAAACCCAGGTGCTGTAAGTTTTTTTTTTTCCCCCAAAACCTATGTTGCAGTTTGTCTTTTTTGGGAATAATTAATTTTTTCAACATTAATGTACTATAAAAAAAAAAAGCTAAAAGCTGAGCAGAGTGTGGGTCATACCTGCAAACCAAGGGGTAAAAAAAAGGTAAAAGGGGGGGGTTTTCCCTCCCAGAAACCAGAATAAAGTGCCCCCCAGCAGCGCATGAACTCCCCCAGGCTCCCCTGTTGGGGAAGACACAACACACAAAATTATCTATCAAAAAAAGGCAACAAAAAATGTACTTGTAAAAAAAAGACCAAACAAAAAGCTGAAATACTCACAGCCCTTCTAATCCATATTTCCCCGATGGTGAACCAGGTAAGATGGCCGCCCCCTTGAAAATTCAATTTTTTTAAAGGCCCAGGTATGGGGGATAGGCCCATTCAGAAATTCTATTCCCCGTGAAAAGTCCCACGCCTTTTTCCCACAACCGAACCCCTTTCCGGCCCCCCCTATTGGGGAGGAGGGTTTTAAAGGGGAAATCCCCCAAAAACCCCCCCACAGGAGGGATTAGCTGTTTCCCGAATGCCTCCCCCCCGGGGGGGAGGGGGGACTATTGATTGTCCGCCCTCCTTCTTTCCGGGTTTCCCGGGGAACCCCCCCTACCCCTTTCTGGGGAAAAAGGGGCGGCGGACTGCGGGGTCCTTCATTCTCTGGTTCGGGCCGGGCCACTAAAAATAAATGTCATGTATTTTCCTGGTGCAAAAGGTGGGGAGATCAAGGGACTGAGGGGAAAGACTTCCCCCGGAAACCCTTTTTTAAAATTTATATGCCTACATTTGTGTATATATATATATAACTTTTTGTGTGCATACTACTGTTTTATCCCTCCGGACAAAATGTAACTATCTAATCTTTTCATGGAACAATGTAATTTCGGGCCTTTCTGATGCTCTGGGTAACACGCTTTTTTAAAAAGGGCCCTTTGGGCCCCAAGGGGCCCAAACCCCCGGGGTGGGGTGGGATAATCACACAAAGGGGCCCCAAACCGTCCCCATCCCCTGGGAGGGGGGCCCTAAAAACCCGCTATGAATCCCCTCCCGTAGGGGAGTCGGATCGCCCCCGCCGACCTGCCCAACCCGGGGGGGTGTGGGGGGGGTCGAATCGCCTATCCCCTCCTCTCCTGTGGGGTTCCCCCCCTCTGCTCTTTTGGAAATCATTAATTAAATATCGGTACTAAAATATCTAAAACACATGTTTTTAACATTGGTCAAATGAAGATAACACATGCAAAAAAAATTAGTCTAAACTTTGGGGATTTTGAAATGTCCCCCCGTGGACTAATAAGGAAGACCTACCCCATCTATTCTATATTTTTCTTTTTCTATTTTT
>JAYMGU010000092.1:0-10000 GCA_036178185.1 Liparis tanakae
GGGGAATCAGGCTGGGCTCACCCAAAAGATCGCAGTCCAGAAAAAAAAGGACATGGTGACACAGTTTGATTTCAGAGGACTTGGACTAATCTCACTAGCAGTTCTTTCAATCTGGCATAGCAGTGTCGGGAGTGCACAAACCCCAACACTGTTTTCTTTTTTTACAACCCCGGAGGCTCGGCTAATGGCAGAGCCTGACAACTCAAAGTTCAACTCATTGGTGTTCCTCCCCCGGAAAGTCTTAGTAAAAGGCGAAAGACTTTTGCTTTTTTGAAAAGAAACCAAAGTGTTGTCCTCCCTAAGATCAGAAAGTAACCTAGCCCCCCTCCGATATCTCATGGTGACCTCGGGTGACGTGTTCCAGTTCCCAAGCCACACCCAGTTTTAAAGAAGGTTTGCCTACAGCCACACCCATTTTCATATGATAAAAAGGACATTAACATGGTCCTCTTTGTTGTCAACTTGGCCATAGGGTTTAATTTTGATGACTTGATTTCCTTTTCATTAGAGGGGGAATCAGGAAGAGAATACAGGGATTTTTCTTTTAAACAATGTTTTTGGAGGTGCTGTTCCCACAATACTGCTCGGGTCCAATCGTTAGTGAATGAACAAGCTCCTTTTTCATCTCCCAATGCAAAAAATCTGCTTAATAAGTTATCCTCATATAGAGGATATATCAATTAAACTGATAAGAACAGATACTACACTTGATCTTAGCCAAAAGGCCGAGCGATGACCACAAATGGTTGCTTCCAGAGACAACCTCCTGGGACCTTTGCCCATTGCATGGTGCAGTTGTACTGGGCATAGCATTGGATCCCGCTTACCCCACTCGGCCTCAATTTCTGCAGATTAGTCTAGTTAAGTGAAGATTATTGTGTATCTTGCTTTTTACAATTGCACAAGGCTCAGCCAAATGGAAAGCTCCCAAAAACTTCTTCATCTCATTGGTGTTCCTCTCCGGGACACAGCCCTGCGAACAAAGCCTGAAATATGAGCACGTTGGAAGGAAGAATCTTCTGAAACATTAACTCCACAACCAGGGCAAATAACAGTGATGAATCAGATTCAAAACCACCAAGACCCACACCCTCCCGATGCCTCACTTTCTTGTCTGGTCAAACTGCATAAAGAAAGCCAGGGCCACAATCCACTGATATCAACCAGAAATGGCGCGTTGGGTGTCCACCTCCACTGGAATAAACGGTATTCATTCAACCCCGACAATCAGGGAGGCCTGAAGCATGATCCCCACTACCAGGGTTTTGCAGTGAGATTCCCACATTTGGTTCCAGTGGTCACGCAGTGCAATGGCTGGCCTCGCTCT
This sequence comes from Liparis tanakae, assembly GCA_036178185.1. NCBI lineage: Eukaryota > Metazoa > Chordata > Actinopteri > Perciformes > Liparidae > Liparis > Liparis tanakae. The sequence continues at coordinate 1,328 of JAYMGU010000092.1, forward strand.
GGGGGAACCACCTTCTTGATCATGGTGTCTCCCCTGCCCGGTAAGTATGAGTTGGAACAGACAGAGACAGGAGGCCCATTCTTGAACAAAAGCACTCCAGTTCATGGTACACAGATGGTTCAGTGTCTTTGACTTCAACCTCCATACACAGAGGTTTCTCCTGCTCTGAAAGCAGACAAAGCCTTGCAACCATTAAACCAAAATCAGGATGCAAATAATGGAGAAATCTTCAGGACACATTTCTTCCATAAACAAGGAGAGATCTCAGTGAGGGGAATCAGGCTGGGCTCATCCAAAAGATCTGATCCAGAAAACAAAGGCCACATGGTGACACAGTTTGATTTCAGAGGACTTGGACTAATCTCACTAGCAGTTCTTTCAATCTGGCATAGCAGTGTCTGGAGTGCACTAACTTAAACACTGTTTTTCTTTTTTTTTACAACGCACGAGGCTCGGCCTAATGGCAGAGCCTGACAAAATAAGTTCAACTCATTGGTATTCCTCTCCACGAAGTCTTTAGTAAAAGGCGAAAGACTTTTGCGTTTGAAGAAAACCAAAGTGTTGTCCTCCGCCAAGATCGAAAAGTAACCTGACCTCCACTCCGATATCTCATGGTGAGCCTCGGGTGGCGTGTTCCAGATCCCAAGCCACACCCTTACATGTTTAAAGAAGGTTTGCCTACAGCACACCCATTTTCTATGATGAAAAGGACATTCCAACATGGTCCTCTTTGTTGTCAACGGCCATATGGTCAATTTGATGACTTGATTTCCTTTCATTAGAGAGGAGAATCAGGAAGAAAAGAATACAAGGGATTTTTCTTTTTAAACAATGTTTTTGGAGGTGCACTGTTCCCAGCAATACTGCAATACCCCGAGGTCAATGCGTGGAGTGAATGAAGCAAGCTCCTTTTTCATCTCCAATGCTAAAATCTGCTTAATAAGTTATCCTCATATAGAGGATATATCAGATATTAAACTGATAAAGACAGATGCTACACTTGATCTTAGCCAAAAGGCCGAAGCGATGACCACAAATGGTTAACTTCCAGAACAACCTCCTGGGTTTTGTCACTTGTCATGGTGCAGTTGTACTAGGCATAACGTGGATGCAACAACACCCACTCAGAAGCCCTCCAATTTCTCAGATTAGTCTAGTTAAGTGAAGATTGTATCTATCTTTCTTTTTACAAATTGCAAGGCTCAGCCAAATGGAAACTGGCCTAAACTATCTTCATCTCATTGGTGTTCCTCTCCCAGACACAGCCCTGCGAACAGTAGCCTGAAATATGAGACACGTTGACGAAGGAAAGAATCTTCTGAACACATTAACTCCACAACAGAGGCAAATAACAGTGATGAGAATCAGATTCAGACCACCCAAAAGACACCCCTCGTGCCTCCGCTTTCTGGCAATGCTGGTCGACTGCATAAAGCCCGGGCCACAATCTGGCTTACGGTTATCAACCAGAGCCAGGCGGCGTGTCGGTTGTCACCTCCACATGAGAATCGCTTGGTATTCATTCAACGACAATCGGGGAAGGCGACACGATCCCCTGAAAAGATATGCGGTCGAGATTCCCACATTTGAGTCGCAGTGGTCAGCACAACGGGTGCAATGGCTGGAGCCGCTCTGGGTGGGTTTCCACCTTCTTGATCATGGTGTCTCCCCTGCCAGGTAAGTATGAGTTGGAACAGACCAGGGAACCCAGGGCCATTCTTAGACAAAAGCCACTCCAGTTCATGGTACACAGATGGTTCAGTATACTGACTTCAACCTCCTTAGCAAGGTTTCTCTGCTCTGAAACAGACAAGCCTTGTAACCATTTAAACTGAGAGCAATCAAGGATGCAAATAATGGGAGAAAATCTTCAGGACACATTTCTTCCATAAACAAGAGATCTCAGTGGGAATCAGGCTGGGCTCACATCCAAAGATGCGCAGTCAGAAAAACAAAGGCCACATGGTGACACAGTTTGTTGATTTCAGAGAGGACTTGGACTAATCTCACTAGCAGTTCTTTCAATCTGGCATAGCAGTGTCTGGAGTTACTAAGCAAACACTGTTTTTTCTTTTTTACAAACGCACGAGGCTCGGCCTAATGGCAGAACCCTGACAAACTCAAGTTCAACTCATTGGTGTTCCTCTCCGGTCTGAAGTAAAGGCGAAGAACTTTGCGTTTGAAGAAGAAACCAAAGTGTGTTGTCCTCCCCGCCAAGATCAGCGAAAGTAACCTAGTTACTCCACTCCGATATCATGGTGAGCCTCGGGTGACGTGTTTAGAGCCCAAGCCACATGTTTAGGTTTGCCCTACATACCCATTTCCTTATGATGAAAAGGACATTCCAACATGGTCTTCTTTGTTGTCAACTTGGCCATATGGTCCAGTTGATGACAGTTCCTTTCATTAAGGAATCAGGAAGAAAGAATACAGAGTTTTTCTTTTAAACAATGTTTTTGGAGAGTGCACTGTTATAGCCTGCAATACCGGGTCAATGCGTGGGTGATAAACAGCTCCTTTTTCATCAATGCTAAAAATCTGCTTAATAAGTTGTCATATATAGGATATATCAGATATTAAGCTGATAAGAACAGATTTTTTTTTTGAAATTCTTTACACAACTCAAATTTACACACATTTACAACTTTCATTTTTCTAAATAACCCAAGAAACATTCAAAATACTTTCAATTACAAGATTGAAGACCACAGGAAACCTGTACAAATTATGTTCTGCGCTAGCGACAGAAACAAACATATCGTCCTCGCCTCAAGGAGTCCCCCATCTCCACCCCTAACTTCCCCCCCTTTCCATCTTCAGGGCAGACATGGCTTTCCCCACTTCCTGATGTCCCTTTCCACCCTCCTTATCTCAATTTCTATCCTCTTCAACACCCCCCTGCAAGCTAATCTTTGTGTTTTTCACCACCAGTTCCTGCCTTGCTCTCCTGAATGCCCTTTTAACCAGACTCATTACAAGCCAGGTTAGTAAAAAGGTCCTTCCCACACCCACCCCTCTCTCCACCCTCATCACGTCCAGTTTAAACCCCTGGGACTATACTTGATCCAATCCAGGTTTTTGTCTCTGCCCCATACCCTAACCAAGGGGCAGTCCCTCTTATGCCTGATGGTTTCCTCCCCAGCACAGCTCTCTCTAGGAGCACACGGGATGTTGCTAACCCATGCCCGGAACATCACCTCTCTTTCACTGGCAGCCTGTGGCCAGGAAGCACAACCAATTGAGATCTTTTGAGCCTGACCGTGCTTCCAAGCCCGTGGCTGCAAATCCCCTCCTCAAATCTTTGATGGGATCCCGACTGACTACCGGTGTCACCGTTTTTTGCCTGCCTACTTTGTACACAGCAACCTGTGGTTGCATCTAGTCTCTCCGTTGCTGATGCCTCCGGGATGTGCCCGCAACCATCTGCTGCACATGTATTGAAAGTGCATGGCTGCTGACCCAGGGTGCTAAATTGCTCCAGTCCAGCATATGCCTGGCCTGAAACGAAAAAAATAGCATGAGGGAAAAATCCCGATGGATAAGGCGACTGGAGCAAACAACTCCGTGCACAGAAACAAAAATACAGTCCAGCTTAGCGGGGGGTGTGTAGCGTCTCTCCCTGCTGCTTCAATCCCCGCAGCCAGCATCTTTTGCGGGCTATTTTAGCCCATACTCGTGTCTTCCGCCCATAAAAGTAAGCACAAACACAAGGCATGCGCGGGGCGCTTCTCATCATGCTGACTGGCTATCGGAGTAGATGTATGCCAAAGCCGAAGAGCAGCCAGCGTCTACCTTCAGAACAAATTGCGCCTTCCCTATCAGAGACCGGGCACCTGCCTTTTCAGGATTAAACCTCTTCTCAACTGCCAAGGCGCCTGGTCCAGTTCTCCGAGGCACTATTGGATGTACCAAAGTTTATCCCCAGTACCCTCAGAGGGTCCTTTGCAACCACGCGCAGGCCTCCTGGTACCTCAGATTCTGTCCTTCCACGGCCAAGGAGACTTGACCGAGGACTTTTTGATTTAAACTAGAGCCCGCCACCTGACCCGAGATCTGGAAAATCTCTCTGGGATCGAATCAGGAGGCATAAATCGTCTAGCAACAGTGTGGTGTCATCTGCATACTGCGACAATTTAGTAGCGTAGCCCCGCTACCAGGTACCAGGAGTCCTTTGATTCCTTGGTCCTTACCGGAATCATGACTGCCAGGGGCTCCATGTAAAGGATGTAAAAGCAGAGGTGAAGCGGACACCCCTGTCTTACCCTGTGTGCAACCTGAAGATATTGCCTCTCCCTCCCTGAGGTGGCGTTGACTGAAACTATGCTCCTCACACCTGTGTACAATACCGTAGCCATCCTACAAAACCCTGACCCGAAACCTAACTGGCTTAAAACCTAAACATAAAACCCCAAATTCACCCTGTCAAAAGCCTTAGCCTGAGTAGAGCCGAGCCATCTTAAAGTGGCAGGTGCGGTCTTCCACCAAGCAATAGTGTCCCCGAATGAGGCTGAAAGATTCCACCTCACTGGCAGCCCCACCACTCCCACATGTCTGGTCCCACATGGACCCACGTGAGAAAGTGTCTCTGCCCAAAACGATCCGCCCTTGAGTACCTTTGCTAGGAGTTTATAATCAACACACAACATGGTCAGTGACGCCAGTTTTCCTAGATCAGTGTGATCCCCCTTCTTAAAATAACTCCAGTGGCCAAAGATCCTCCCAACGCACCAGTTAGGAGTATAGCGGACAAACACCTCTCCTAAAACTACCGGACGAGCATATCCCCACAAAACTTTAGATAGAACCTCTGCTGGTAGCCCCATCTATACGGGTGCCTTGCGCCTATTCATTCTCGGAGAGCACCTTCAAGTTCTTCGAGGGTTGGCGGGCCCTCCATGGCCTGTGCTATGTCTGCTGGCACCCGCCCGGCACTCAACAATTGAAATCTTGCCCCCCCACCTACATCTAATTCTTTCCCTGCAAAACTTGTGTGCTGTAAGTATTCTCCTTGGTGACCTTCACCCATCTCACCCACATCATACACCTAATCCTACCCTGTTTTCCTTTTACCCGGACATTACCTGTTTTGCCCTTTTAGCCCGTAGCCAGGCTGAAAAGGCAGCCCGGAACCACGTCTCCAGGCTCCTCAATATCACTTGTCCTCGCGACCGCGGCAAGCATTTCTGGCCCTACAGCTCTTAGTAGACATCCTAAGCTGTGCTTTGAGGGTGTCATAAGCCTGCTGATTTAACAGTGCCTCATGCGGTTGCCTTGGCGTGCCTCCACCTCGGCACTGCAAGCCAGAAACACCTCCCTCCTTTCCCGCCTGTCGCCTTCCTGCTTACAGTATGTTTAGACAATAATACTTTATCCGTTCCTCCAGCGACCTCCCACCACTCAATTACTCCCAGACGTATCCTCAATCCTACCAGTCCTCTGAAGAAAAAATCGGAAATGCAATCTTTGATTAAAATCTATCCTCCTCCAATATGCTTTGATGTTGAGGCGCCAAAACCGGTCCCAAACACTGGTGCGCAAGGCGCACCTCCAGCAACAGTCCATCATGGTGGGAGAAACACACAGGGAGAAGTCTGCTGACAATAAACTTAAGATTTTGAAAGAAAAATGTAGTCAGACGTTTTACCCCCCCTTGAGTTGCGCCATGTGGGACCAGTTACCTGTGGCTTTGTTCCTTAGCACCATCAACCAGGCCATATTTGGCCATTAGGTTTAAATGATAATGTCACTGGTATCACCCCTTCCCTAACTCACGTTAAAATCCCCCTAAAATAACCTGCCTATTGGTGGCGAGATCACGGTTCAGTTGGGCAACCATAGCTATCCTGTCTTTTGGGTTTGTGGCCCATAGACTACAATTACCGAAGTTTGACTGACCCCCATGTTATGTCTGCACCCATCGACCTTCCTGGACAATAACAAATGAAGCCTCGGCGAGATTTCTTTAAATCCAAATAAAATACCAACCCCGAAGAGTGGACCCCCCTCGCTCCAGACTGAATTCCCATTGGTCCACTCCTTTCGTAAAAACCCCAATATCCTTGGTCCCGATGAACCTCCTGCATAAAACAAATTGCAGTATGATCTTGAGTTCACAAAATCATAAACAACCCTTCTTTTCACTGAGTCCCTCATTCCTCTTACATTTAAAAGACATCACTTTTACTGAACCCATAATACAAGTAAAGAGTTCTAAATCAAAATCCAGTACCCTCAGGGGCCAAAATTGTCCTTAACCATCTCTTCGGCCCAGGAAAAGGGCCTGTGTTGGAGCAGATTAGATGGTCTTCGGGCCCATCATAAGCGTCTTCTCCCAAAGGTGATTCCAGCATGGGCAGACCCAAGGAGGTCCAACTCTAGCCTCAATTCTTCAGTTAGCATAGCAACTGCGTCCCCCATAACGTGTACTAAACCCTCCCCAACCTTCTCACCTCGCCCCCCACCATCTTCTTCATCACCAGCTCTCCTTTGCTGCCCTGCTCCGTCTTCAGTCCCACCCTCAAACCCTCCCTTTTGCCTGCCCATCCATACTTTCCTTCTTTGATTTTTGCTACGCCCCCTCCCATTCTCTCCATTCTCCGTTTGAGTGGCGTTCTCCGAAAACCTCGAGACCTTCAGCGCCTGGCTTTGGTGAGGAAACTTGCTACAGGTGTGGGTCCAGGAACCCCTCCCCCGCCCGTCGGTGAATTCTTGCGCCCCCACATCTGCTTCTAGCTCTACGAGGCACTGCACCAACTCCCTCTCTGCAGTTATCACACCTGCTCCCCCTTTGTAATAGGCACTCCTGGGCATGCCCGATTTTCCCGCCCTTCTCCATGAAGGACACCAGTAGGTTTGACAACCTCTGCAAAAGTTCTCTTCCGACTTGGACAGCTCCGGAACAGGTGGCGGACTCACCGCATCCATGGCAAGTTTTTCCACCGTGCAGTCCTTAACTGAGTGTCCAGTCTGCCCCTGAACCGACAACGATCTCCCAGCCTGCATCGTTATGGCCGGACTGCCTGCATTTCCTACAAAAAGCTGGTTGGGCGTGAAAAAGGTATCGATCAACCCCAAGGCTAAAAATGGCAGGGGGTGTGCTGAGCCATCTGGCAGTGGGTCTTCATGCAACAGCACCTGAAACTGCACCGCCAGTCCAGAATCAAGGGGTCCTTAATGTGCCGAGCTTTTTGTCACCACATCGCCATACTGGCCCAAAAATGGAACAGGGCTTCATCAGTAATAAAGGGTTGTACATGTGTGCTGACACAACTCTGAAGTTCGGTCTGTCGAGATTTAAGACCGTGTAGCAGGATAACGGGCTCACCCGGCTTCTCTTCTGCAGTCTTCAGCCACTCTTCTGTAGGTGAAGTCGTCAAACAGGGTTACATCAAAACTTTTCTCCTGCTGGTTCCACTGGATGCAGCAAACCTCCTCAATCTTCAAGTGCAGTTGTCCGATGATGACTTCTTTTCCAAAAAAATTCTTGATCGCACTTTGTCCTCTTCTGTCTTTGCCTGGAACCGTGGCGTGTACCTCAGCCCAACCTTTGGAATCTGCTGCTGCGTAAGCAGCCATTGTCCCCGTCAACGTGAACTCACTGAAGTAGTTCTCTGCTTCCCACCACTTGATCTTAGCCAAAGGCGGCGATGACCACAAATGGTTCGCTTCCAGAGACAACCTCCTGGGACCTTTGTCACTTGTCATGGTGCAGTTGTACTGGGCATAGCATTGGATGCCGCTTAGCACACCCACTCAAGCCCTCAATGTCTCGCAGATTAGTCTAGTTAAGTGAAGATTATTATCTATCTTTCTTTTTACAATTGCACAAGGCTCAGCCAACTGCAAAACCTGGCCTAAACTATCTTCTTCTCACTGCTGGTCCTCTCCTGACACAGCCCCGCCAACAATTGAAAGCCTGAAATATGAGCCCGTTGACGAAGGAAGAACCTTCTGAACACTTTAACTCCACAAGGGCAAATAACTGATGAGAATCAGATTCAGACCACCCAAAAAGACCACACCCCTCTGATGCCTCACTTTCACTTGTCTGGTCAAACTGCATAAGAAAGCCGAGGCCACAATCTGACACAGTCATCAACCAGAAATGGGCAGCGTGTCGGTGTCCACCTCCCACATGGGAGATAAACGATATTCATTCAACACGACAATCAGGGGAGGCCTTGAGCATGATCCCCCACTACCAGAAATGATGCAGTCGAGATTCCCACATTTGGGGGTCATGATGGTCAGCACAACCCGGAGTGCAATGGCTGAGCCTCGCTCTGGTGAACCACCTTCTTGATCATGGTGTCTCCCCTGCCAGGTAAGTATGAGTTGGAACAGCAGGAGCCCATTCTTAGACAAAACACTCCAGTTCATGGTACACAGATGGTTCAGTGTCTTTGACTTCAACCTCCCTTAGCAAGAGGTTTCTCCTGCTCTGAAAGCAGACAAAGCCTTGCAACCATTAGAAAACGAAATCCAAGGATGCAAATAATGGAGAAATCTTCAGGACATTTCTTCCATAAACAAGGAGATCTCAGTGAGGGAATCAGGCTGGGCTCATCCAAAGATGCAGTCCAGAAAACAAAGGCCACATGGTGACACAGTTTGATTTCAGAGGACTTGGACTAATCTCACTAGCAGTTCTTTCAATCTGGCATAGCAGTGTCT
>JAYMGU010000092.1:12500-15000 GCA_036178185.1 Liparis tanakae
GAGAAAAAAAAAAACGAGATACTTTCAATATTAAATTATAAAATGAAAAAAAACATATTGATAGATTTAAAAAAAAAAGCGTGGCAGCAAATATTGCCTGGGCTACCACACCAGTCTGGTGCGCCGATCTCGTCAGATCTCTAAGCAGAGTCGGGCCTGGTTAGCTTGGATGGGAACCGCCTGGGAATACCAGGTGTAAGCTCATTAACATTCCTCCAAAAAGCGCAGTCGGCGTTGCACTTTTATCATTTGAAAAAAAAAAAACGAGATACTTTCAATATTAATGTTGTAGAATGACAAAAAAACATATTGATAGATTTAAAAAAAGCCTTAAGCGTGGCGGAAATATTGCCTCTACGGCCACACCAGTCTGGTGACGCCGATCTCGTCAGATCTCGGAAGCTAAACAGAGTCGGGCCTGGTTAGTTCTTGGATGGAGCGCCTGGGAATACCAGGTGCTGTAAGCTCTTTAACTTTTCCTCAAAAAGCATCGGCGTTGCACTTTTATCATTTGAGGAAAAATTAAAAAACGTGAGACTTTGAATANTAAAGTATTATGAAATGACAAAAAAACATATTGATAGATTTAAAAAAAGCAAAGCGTGGCAGCAAAATTGCCCTCGGCCACACCAGTCTGGTGGCGCCCGATCTCGTCAGATCTCGGAAGCTAAGCAGAGTCGGGCCTGGTTAGTACTTGGATGGGAGACCGCCTGGGAATACCAGCTGCTGTAAGCTCTTTAACTTATTCCTCAAAACGCAGTGGACGTTGCACTTTTATCATTTGAGAAAGAAAAAAAAACGAGATACTCTAAATATTAATGTATTATGAAAAAAAAACATATTGATAGATTTAAAAAAGCAAAGCCTGGCAGGATAAATATTGCCTCTGACGGCCACACCAGTCTGGTGGCGCCCGATCTCGTCAGATCTCGGAAGCTAAAAGCAGAGTCGGGCCTGGTTAGTACTTGGATGGGAGACCGCCTGGGAATACGAGGTGCTGTAAGCTCATTAACTTATTCCTCAAAAAGGCAGCCGACGTTGCACTTTTATCACTTGACAAAAAAAAAAAAGAGATACACAGAATATTAATTTATCATGAAATGATAAAAAAACATATTGATAGATTTAAAAAAGCAAAGTGGCAGAAAATATTGCCCCTCTCGGCCACCAGTCTGGTGGCGCCCGATCTTCAGATTCAGACCACCCAAAGACCACACACCCCTCTGATGCCTCACTTTTCCACTTGTCTGGTCAAACTGCATAAGAAAGCCGAGGCCACAATCTGACACAGTCATCAACCAGAAATGGGCAGCGTGTGGGTGTCCACCTCCACATGGAATAAGCTTGATATTCATTCAACCCGACAATCAGGGAGGCAGAACGCAGTCCCCCACTACCAGAAAATGATGCAGTCGAGATTCCCACATTTGGGGAATTCATGATGGTCAGCACAACCCGAGTGCAATGGCTGAGCCTCGCTCTGGGTGAACCACCTTCTTGATCATGGTGTCTCCCCTGCCAGGTAAGTATGAGTTGGAACAGGAGGCCCATTCTTAGACAAAGCACTCCAGTTCATGGTACACAGATGGTTCAGTGTCTTTGACTTCAACCTCCCTTGGCAAGAGGTTTCTCCTGCTCTGAAAGCAGACAAAGCCTTGCAACCATTGGAAAGCACGAAATCCAAGGATGCAAATAATGGAGAAATCTTCAGGACACATTTCTTCCATAAACAAGGAGAGATCTCAGTGAGGGGAATCAGGCTGGGCTCATCCAAAAGATCGCAGTCCAGAAAACAAAGGCCACATGGTGACACAGTTTGATTTCAGAGGACTTGGACTAATCTCACTAGCAGTTCTTTCAATCTGGCATAGCAGTGTCTGAGTGCACTAACCTAAACACTGTTTTTCTTTTTTTTTTTACAAAGCCACGAGGCTCGCCCCAATGGCAGAGCCTGACATAAATAAGTTGAACTCATTGGTATTCCTCTCCACGGAAGTCTTTAGTAAAGCGAAAGACTTTTGCGTTTTGAAGAAGAAACCAAAGTGTTGTCCTCCGCCAAGATCAGAAAGTAACCTAGACCTCCCTCCGATATCTCATGGTGAGCCTCGGGTGACGTGTTCCAGATCCCAAGCCACACCCACTTACATGTTTAAGAAGGTTTGCCTACAGCCACCCATTTTCATATGATGAAAAGGACATTCCAACATGGTCCTCTTTGTTGTCAACTTGGCCATATGGTCCAATTTGATGACTTGATTTCCTTTCATTAGAGGAGGAATCAGGAAGAAGAATACAGGGATTTTTCTTTCAAACAATGTTTTTGGAGGGTGCACTGTTCCCAGCAATACTGCAATACCGGGTCAATGCGTGGAGTGAATGAAGCAAGCTCCTTTTTCATCTCCCAATGCTAAAAATCTGCTTAATAAATTATCCTCATATAGAGGATATATCAGATATTAAACTGATAAGAACAGATACTACACTTGATCTTAGCCAAAAA
>JAYMGU010000092.1:27500-45000 GCA_036178185.1 Liparis tanakae
TTTGACCCGATCGATCCCAAAATCTAATCAAATGGTCCATGGATAATAACCAATCATCCCACCTAATTTCATGCGATTTGGTTTAATACTTTTTTACTTACGCGAATATACGCACAAACACATATTCGCCCTGAATAAGGGGAGAAATAATCATGAGTGATATTGTGGTGTTTTCACAGCAAGCTGCTTATCTAGCATTTACGACAAGATCAAAAGCAAACAACCTGACTTTTGACCCGATCGATCCCAAAATCTAATCAAATGGTCCCCGGATAATAACCAATCATCCCACCTAATTTCATGCGATTTGGTTTAATACTTTTTTACTTACGCGAATATACGCACAAACATATTCGCCCTGAATAAGGGAGAAATAATCGCGAGTGATATTGTGGTGTTTTCACAGCAAGCTGCTTATCTAGCATTTACGACAAGATCAAGGGCAAATAACCTGACTTTTGACCCGATCAATCTCAAAATCTAATCAAATGGTCCCGGATAATAACCAATCATCACCAAATTTCATGCGATTTGGTTTAATACTTTTACTTACGCGAATAACACGCACACACATGTTACGCCCCTGAATAAGGGAGAAATAATCACATGAGTGATATTGTGGTGTTTTCACAGCAAGCTGCTTAGCTAGCATTTACGACAAGATCAAGGGCAAACAACCTGACTTTTGACCCGATCAATCCCAAAATCTAATCAAATGGTCCCCGGATAATAACCAATCAACCCACCAAATTTCATGCGATTTGGTTTAATACTTTTTTACTTACGCGAATAACACGCACACACATATTCGCCCTGAATAAGGGGAGAAATAATCGCGAGTGATATTGTGGTGTTTTCACAGCAAGCTGCTTATTTAGCATTGACGACAAGATCAATGGGAAAATAACCTGACTTTTGACCCGATCGATCCCAAAATCTAATCAAATGGTCCCCGGATAATAACCAATCATCTAACCAAATTTCATGCGATTTGGTTTAATACTTTTTTACTTACGTGAATAACACGCACACACACATATTCGCCCTGAATAAGGGGAGAAATAATTGCGAGTGATATTGTGGTGTTTTCACAGCAAGCTGATTATCTAGCATTCTGACAAGATCAAGGGCAAACAACCTGACTTTTGACCCGATCGATCCTAAAATGTAATCAAATGGTCCCCGGATAATAACCAATTATCCCAACAAATTTCATGCGATTTGGTTTAATACTTTTTACTTCTGCGAATAACCGCACACACACATATTCGTCCCTGAATAAGGGGAGAAATAATCGCGAGTGATATTGTGGTGTTTTCACAGCAAGCTGCTTAGCTAGCATTCGACAAGATCAAGGCAAACAACCTGACTTTTGACCCGATCAATCCCAAAATCTAATCAAATGGTCCCGGATAATAACCAATCATCCCACAAATTTCATGCGATTTGGTTTAATACTTTTACTTACGCGAATAACACGCACACACATATTCGCCCTGAATAAGGGGAGAAAGAATCGCGAGTGATATTGTGGTGTTTTCACAGCAAGCTGCTTATTTAACATTTACGACAAGATCAATGGGAAAACAACCTGACTTTTGACCCGATCGATCCCAAAATGTAATCAAATGGTCCCCGGATAATAACCAATCATCTAACCAAATTTCATGCGATTTGGTTTAATACTTTTTTACTTACGCGAATAACGCACACACACATGTTACGCCCCTGAATAAGGGGAGAAATAATTGCGAGTGATATTGTGGTGTTTTCACAGCAAGCTGCTTAGCTAGCATTTACGACAAGATCAAGGGCAAACAACCTGACTTTTGACCCGATCAATCCCAAAATCTAATCAAATGGTCCCCGGATAATACCCAATCATCCACCAAATTTCATGCGATTTGGTTTAATACTTTTACTTACGCGAATAACACGCACACACACATGTTACGCCCTGAATAAGGGAGAAATAATCATGAGTGATATTGTGGTGTTTTCACAGCAAGCTGCTTAGCTAGCATTCGACAAGATCAAGGGCAAACAACCTGACTTTTGACCCGATCAATCCCAAAATCTAATCAAATGGTCCCCGGATAATAACCAATCATCCCACCAAATTTCATGCGATTTGGTTTAATACTTTTACTTCTGCGAATAACGCACACACACATATTCGCCCCTGAATAAGGGAGAAATAATCGCGAGTGATATTGTGGTGTTTTCACAGCAAGCTGCTTATTTAGCATTTACGACAAGATCAATGGGAAAACAACCTGACTTTTGACCCGATCGATCCCAAAATCTAATCAAATGGTATCCGGATAATAACCAATCATCTAACCAAATTTCATGCGATTTGGTTTAATACTTTTTTACTTACGCGAATAACACGCACACACATATTACGCCCTGAATAAGGGAGAAATAATTGCGAGTGATATTGTGGTGTTTTCACAGCAAGCTGATTATCTAGCATTACGACAAGATCAGGGCAAACAACCTGACTTTTGACCCGATCGATCCCAAAATCTAATCAAATGGTCCCCGTATAATAACCAATCATCCCACAAATTTCATGCGATTTGGTTTAATACTTTTACTTATACACGCAATAACCGCACACACATATTACGCCCTGAATAAGGAGAAATAATCGCGAGTGATATTGTGGTGTTTTCACAGCAAGCTGCTTAGCTAGCATTCGACAAGATCAAGGGCAAACAACCTGACTTTTGACCCGATCAATCCCAAAATCTAATCAAATGGTCCCCGGATAATAACCAATCATCCACCAAATTTCATGCGATTTGGTTTAATACTTTTTTACTTACGCGAATAACACGCACACACACATATTACGCCCCTGAATAAGGGGAGAAATAATCGCGAGTGATATTGTGGTGTTTTCACAGCAAGCTGCTTATTAGCATTTACGACAAGATCAATGGGAAAACAACCTGACTTTTGACCCGATCAATCCCAAAATCTAATCAAATGGTCCCCGTATAATAACCAATCATCTAACCAAATTTCATGCGATTTGGTTTAATACTTTTTTACTTACGCGAATAACACGCACAAACACATATTCGCCCTGAATAAGGGGAGAAATAATCATAGTGATATTGTGGTGTTTTCACAGCAAGCTGCTTATTTAGCATTTACGACAAGATCAGGGCAAACAACCTGACTTTTGACCTGATCGATCCCAAAATCTAATCAAATGGTCCCGTATAATAACCAATCATCTAACCAAATTTCATGCGATTTGGTTTAATACTTTTACTTACGCGAATAGCACGCACACACACATGTTACGCCCTGAATAAGGGAGAAATAATCATGAGTGATATTGTGGTGTTTTCACAGCAAGCTGCTTATTTAGCATTTACGACAAGATCAATGGGAAAACAACCTGACTTTTGACCCGATCGATCCCAAAATCTAATCAAATGGTCCCGGATAATAACCAATCATCTAACCAAATTTCATGCGATTTGGTTTAATACTTTTACTTACGCGAATAACACACACATATTACGCCCTGAATAAGGGAGAAATAATTGCGAGTGATATTGTGGTGTTTTCACAGCAAGCTGCTTATCTAGCATTTACGACAAGATCAAGGGCAAACAACCTGACTTTTGACCCGATCGATCCTAAATCTAATCAAATGGTCCCGGATAATAACCAATCATCCCACAAATTTCATGCGATTTGGTTTAATACTTTTACTTACGCGAATAACACGCACACACATATTCGCCCTGAATAAGGGAGAAATAATCGCGAATGATATTGTGGTGTTTTCACAGCAAGCTGCTTAGCTAGCATTACGACAAGATCAAGGGCAAACAACCTGACTTTTGACCCGATCAATCCCAAAATCTAATCAAATGGTCCCCGGATAATAACCAATCATCACCAAATTTCATGCGATTTGGTTTAATACTTTTACTTACGCGAATATACGCACACACATATTCGCCCTGAATAAGGGAGAAATAATGCGAGTGATATTGTGGTGTTTTCACAGCAAGCTGCTTATCTAGCATTTACGACAAGATCAAGGGCAAACAACCTGACTTTTGACCCGATCGATCCTAAAATCTAATCAAATGGTCCCGGATAATAACCAATCATCCACCAAATTTCATGCGATTTGGTTTAATACTTTTACTTACTGTGAATAACGCACACACACATATTCGCCCCTGCATAAGGAGAAATAATGTAGTGATATTGTGGTGTTTTCACAGCAAGCTGCTTAGCTAGCATTTACGACAAGATCAAGGGCAAACAACCTGACTTTTGACCCGATCAATCCCAAAATCTAATCAAATGGTCCCCGGATAATAACCAATCATCCACCAAATTTCATGCGATTTGGTTTAATACTTTTTATACCGAATACACGCACACACATATTCGCCCTGAATAAGGAGAAATAATCGCGAGTGATATTGTGGTGTTTTCACAGCAAGCTGCTTAGCTAGCATTTACGACAAGATCAGGGCAAACAACCTGACTTTTGACCCGATCAATCCCAAAATCTAATCAAATGGTCCCCGGATAATAACCAATCATCCACCAAATTTCATGCGATTTGGTTTAATACTCTTTTACTTACGCGAATAACACACACACACATATTACGCCCCTGAATAAGGGGAGAAATAATCGCGAGTGATATTGTGGTGTTTTCACACCAAGCTGCTTAGCTAGCATTTACGACAAGATCAGGGCAAACAACCTGACTTTTGACCCGATCAATCCCAAAATCTAATCAAATGGTCCCCGGATAATAACCAATCATCCCACCAAATTTCATGCGATTTGGTTTAATACTTTTACTTACCCGAATAACACGCACACACATATTCGCCCTGAATAAGGGGAGAAATAATCGTAGTGATATTGTGGTGTTTTCACAGCAAGCTGCTTATTTAGCATTTACGACAAGATCAATGGGAAAACAACCTGACTTTTGACCCGATCGATCCCAAAATCTAATCAAATGGTCCCCGTATAATAACCAATCATCTAACCAAATTTCATGCGATTTGGTTTAATACTTTTTTACTTACGCGAATAACACGCACACACATGTTACGCCCTGAATAAGGGAGAAATATTTGCGAGTGATATTGTGGTGTTTTCACAGCAAGCTGCTTATCTAGCATTACGACAAGATCAAGGGCAAATAACCTGACTTTTGACCCGATCGATCCTAAAATCGAATCAAATGGTCCCCGGATAATAACCAATCATCCACCAAATTTCATGCGATTTGGTTTAATACTTTTTTACTTACGCGAATAACACGCACACACATGTTACGCCCTGAATAAGGGAGAAATAATCATAGTGATATTGTGGTGTTTTCACAGCAAGCTGCTTATTTAGCATTTACGACAAGATCAATGGGAAAACAACCTGACTTTTGACCCGATCGATCCCAAAATCTAATCAAATGGTCGGATAATAACCAATCATCTAACCAAATTTCATGCGATTTGGTTTAATACTACTTACGCGAATAACACGCACACACATGTTACGCCCTGAATAAGGGAGAAATAATTCGAGTGATATTGTGGTGTTTTCACAACAAGCTGCTTATCTAGCATTTACGACAAGATCAAGGGCAAACAACCTGACTTTTGACCCCTGATCGATCCTAAAATCTAATCAAATGGTCCCCGGATAATAACCAATCATCCACCAAATTTCATGCGATTTGGTTTAATACTTTTACTTACGCGAATAACACGCACAAACACATATTCGCCCTGAATAAGGGGAGAAATAATCATGAGTGATATTGTGGTGTTTTCACAGCAAGCTGCTTATTTAGCATTTACGACAAGATCAATGGGAAAACAACCTGACTTTTGACCCGATCAATCCCAAAATCTAATCAAATGGGTGCCGTATAATAACCAATCATCTAACCAAATTTCATGCGATTTGGTTTAATACTTTTACTTCGCGAATATACGCACACACATGTTACGCCCTGAATAAGGGAGAAATAATCGCGAGTGATATTGTGGTGTTTTCACAGC
Source organism: Liparis tanakae (assembly GCA_036178185.1). Lineage (NCBI taxonomy): Eukaryota > Metazoa > Chordata > Actinopteri > Perciformes > Liparidae > Liparis > Liparis tanakae. Next base: position 33,572 of record JAYMGU010000092.1, read on the forward strand.
AAGCTGCTTATTTAGCATTACGACAAGATCAAGGGCAAACAACCTGACTTTTGACCTGATCGATCCCAACATCTAATCAAATGGTCCCGGATAATAACCAATCATCTAACCAAATTTCATGCGATTTGGTTTAATACTTTTACTTACGCGAATATACGCACACACACATATTCGCCCCTGAATAAGGGAGAAATAATCATGAGTGATATTGTGGTGTTTTCACAGCAAGCTGCTTAGCTAGCATTCTGACAAGATCAGGGCAAACAACCTGACTTTTGACCCGATCGATCCCAAATCTAATCAAATGGTCCCCGGATAATAACCAATCATCCACCAAATTTCATGCGATTTGGTTTAATACTTTTACTTACGCGAATAACACGCACACACATGTTCGCCCCTGAATAAGGGGAGAAATAATCGCATGAGTGATATTGTGGTGTTTTCACAGCAAGCTGCTTAGCTAGCATTTACGACAAGATCAAGGGCAAACAACCTGACTTTTGACCCGATCAATCCCAAAATCGAATCAAATGGTCCCCGGATAATAACCAATCATCCACCAAATTTCATGCGATTTGGTTTAATACTTTTACTTACGCGAATAACACGCACAAACACATATTACGCCCCTGAATAAGGGAGAAATAATCATGAGTGATATTGGTGTTTTCACAGCAAGCTGCTTAGCTAGCATTCACGACAAGATAATAGACACACACACATGTTACGACCCTGAATAAGGGGAGAAATAATCGCGAGTGATATTGTGGTGTTTTCACAGCAAGCTGCTTATTTAGCGTTTACGACAAGATCAATGGGAAAACAACCTGACTTTTGACCTGATCGATCCCAAAATCTAATCAAATGGTCCCCGGATAATAACCAATCATCCCACCAAATTTCATGCGATTTGGTTTAATACTTTTTTACTTACGCGAATATACGCACACACACATATTCGCCCCTGAATAAGGGAGAAATAATCGCGAGTGATATTGTGGTGTTTTCACAGCAAGCTGCTTAGCTAGCATTTACGACAAGATCAAGGGCAAACAACCTGACTTTTGACCCGATCGATCCCAAAATCTAATAAAATGGTCCCCGGATAATAACCAATCATCACCAAATTTCATGCGATTTGGTTTAATACTATGCTGCGAATAACACGCACACACACATGTTCGCCCTGAATAAGGAGAAATAATCCACAGTGATATTGTGGTGTTTTCACAGCAAGCTGCTTATTTAGCATTACGACAAGATCAATGGGAAAACAACCTGACTTTTGACCCGATCGATCCCAAAATCTAATCAAATGGTCCCCGGATAATAACCAATCATCTAACCAAATTTCATGCGATTTGGTTTAATACTTTTACTTACGCGAATACACGCACAAACACATGTTCGCCCCTGAATAAGGGGAGAAATAATCATAGTGATATTGTGGTGTTTTCACAGCAAGCTGCTTAGCTAGCATTTACGACAAGATCAGGGCAAACAACCTGACTTTTGACCCGATCGATCCCAAAATCTAATAAAATGGTCCCCGGATAATAACCAATCATCCCACCAAATTTCATGCGATTTGGTTTAATACTTTTTTACTTGCGAATATACGCACACACACATGGGGAGATGTGGACCCGGCAGCTGGAGCAGCAGCCTCAGTGGTGGGGAGCAGCTGCTGGTGGGACCAGGCTCTGGGAGCCGCCTGCTACAGGGTGGTCCAGGGTGAGGCCTGGTGGGACACCTCTGGGTGGCAGTACCGGGGCCACCAGAGGAGCGCTGGTGGATGCCACCGCGCCCTGGAGGACCTCACGCTCATTGCCCCCATTCTTCCAGTTGTACCTAGAGTTGATTCAGGATTAACACCTTGAAGAGGTAACTGTGTTACAGTAGACATCTTAGTTGAGTGTGATACTCACCACTGGGTGAGCGTGCTCTGGTTGACCTGGAATAGCTGGAACTTCCCCTTCAGGGCCAGGCTGGCCAGCACGCTGTCTCTGGCAGCGGAGTAACTCCTGAGTATCCAGCGGCTGATCCGAGCCCCCGCCAGAAACAGCTCTTCCGGATGGAGCCGGCACAGCTGGATGAAGGCGGCCTCCACCAGCCTGCTGGCGTCGGGCCTCGTGGAGGAGGCCCGCTGCCCTCACTGTGGAAACACCTGCAGAGAAACAGGAAGTCAGAGGAGGAGACCCTGAACTCAGATTCACTTTACAAGCAGACCCAAATATAAACGCTTACCTTTTCAGGCTCTCCACACCCAGAGTGGAGTCGTTGGCTGCGTGGGCAGACTTGGCCTTTGAACCTGCCCTTTGTGGCGTGGCCTGAAAGCGCTCGGGGTAGTTCACGGGGCCTTGTCTCCCACTGGGAGTTGCTCCCCACAAGGCCAAACTGCCCCTCCCGTACCACCGCCACAGCCACGCCCACCAGACACGGGCCAGGTTCACCACATGCTGGTACCCCGTAAGCTAAGCCAGCTGGGCCTTGCCTCCTACAGAGGGCAGGAAGACCATTCATCGTGAGGCTTGAGAGCGGAGGGAAGGACAACGGTCAAGGATCACGTACCTGCTCATGGCGACTTGGAGGTCGACTTGGAGGTCGACTTGGAGGTCGACTTTGAGGTCGGGGCTGTGAGGCGGCTGTCAGGGAATACTCGTCAGGAGACGTGTATTCCTGGAAACCCTCATCAACCCCTTCCTCCTCCACCTCCACCCCTCCACCTCCTCCTCCACCTCCTCCTCATCTGGGACGTCGGGGTCCTCCGGAATCTCCTGCAGCGCCCGGCTGGTCTGGGAGTACAGGTATTTGACCCCGATCAACTCTCCTGTGGCAGGACAGAAAAGAATATTAAGAACACAGTCAATGTCCCGAGCACCTCCTCGAGCTCCTCCCTCAGAGGGTACCTGTGTAGTCCATCGTCCGGGTGTAGGTGTGGAGCAGCCTCATCCCGGCCAGGCGTTGGGACAGCTCGTTTACGCAGTTTACGAGCTCACTGCTGTAGCTGCGCTGCTGCGGCTGCGGCTGCTGCTGCTGCTGCTGCTGCTGCTGCTGGACACTCCGATCCACCGCGGCCCGCATGCGGTCCTCGTTCCACCGCGTCAGGCCCTCCAGCAGGTAAATCTGGAAGTGCATGGCGTTGGCACTGGTTCCTGTAACGTGACAGAAGAGTGAGGTGAGAAGAGACTCTCAGAACAGTAACGTGTGAGGCTGCAGACACTCACCAGGGATGAACCTGTTGAGGTGGAGGTGGAACGACTCCAGGAGGTGGAGCAGCAGGCGCAATGTACTGGCGGCAGCCTGACTCCGCCCGGGTCAGCCAGCGGTCCTGGTATACAGCTGCAGCCCCGGGGGGCCCTGGAGGCACGCCAAGTGCCGGCGCTCGGTGCTCAGATGCCCTTCACCCTCTCCGGGTCCAGCAGCAGGATGCCCATGGTGTCCTTAGCGCCTTGAAGTGGTCAGGGCCTCCTCGATGAGAGCGCCGGTCTCATCGCCCAGCGTGTCGGCGGCGACAGTGCCGAAGCCATCTCCTTGGCGAGGCGGCCCTCCAGCTGCCGGCCCGCTCGGCCTCCTTGGCTCTCTTCAGCAGGGCCACGTCCTCCGTGTCCCCTACGAGACAGGCGGCCAGGCGGCGCATGAAGTGGGCGTAGACGGGGTGGCTCTCAGTGGTGACCATTGCTGCCAGCCTCCTGCCAAAGTGCCAGCTGTCCAGCGGACCAGGAGCTGGGTCCACTCTGGGAACAGAAGCGGCTGCTGCTGACCCCCGGTGATGGCGCAGCAGTCCTGTCCACATAGAGGACCACAGGCTTCTCCCGGCCTGCTGGCACCGCCTGACCAGCCCCGCGGTCATGTCCGTCAGTCCGTAGCGCTCGGCGGCAGTGAGGGCCGGCATGAGCACCTGGCGGTGCTCGTTGCCCAGGTTGGTCATCCTCTGCGCCGTCCCTGCGAGCCCGACAGCTTCCTGGTGATCTACACAAGCAGAAGGACTCGGGTGAGAATCCGGTCAAGATGCTCTCATTGTGAATGACTCGAGTTAAAATTCTACCTTCTTAGTGGAGTCCATCTTTATGATGGAGCCAAAGATGGAGGTCACCTTGGCCCTCATCTCCCCAGGCGAGAAGCTGTCGGCGGCGTGGGCGAGAGCACCCACCTGCTGCTGGGGACCGGCTCCATCTCTGGGATGGCTAGAGGAGGCAGTCACTCCCGGCATCATAAGCGTTCCATAAATGGAGAAGTGGCGATGACCCGTTTACCAGGCGGCCGTGTGCTGCTCCACCAGGTAGGGCGCAGACTGCTGGCACTGTTGCCCAGCGTCCGGCCGCTCATCTGCGTGGCGACCCGCTTGTCACCACGACAGCCTGCAGAGACAACGAGGCGTTTAGAAAACCACAGAACTGATCATGGAAGATAACAAGTAAACCGCCTCAGCTCCTCAGAGAGAAGATCTAAGGAGCTCCTGCTGGCGGAGATCCCATGTGACCTTGATCAAGGAGCACCGAGTGAACCTTGTTCCTTTGTTCTGAGCTTTGAGAGGTGTGAAGGGGCCATCGGGCTATCAGGCTCCTCACTTCCCTCCTCCCTCACTTCCTTCCCCATCTCACTTCCCTCCTCTCTCCCTCCTCCCCTCTCCCAGAGTTCAAAAGTCCCCTTAGAGATTGAAGTCTTTGATGTACCTGTATCTGAGCACTGCTGGGAATTGACTCCTGTACCCCATGTCCAGCTGGGCCATGATACTCATGGACCAGGGCGCCAACTTCTTCCCAGCGGCGGCACTCCAGGTACTCTGTACCCATGAAGTACCAACCGTCTCTGTCCAGGACCTTGCGGACGGTCTTGTACAGACCACAGCCGGTCATCCTATGGGTGCAGATGGGGCAGTTGATGGGGCACTGCCACATCCTGTAGGGAACCAGAGGATTGGCCGCTGGAAGAAGAAGCGTCGGCGGCGCCCGGAGGCTGGTGGTACATCCAGCGAGGCCCTGGAGGTGGTACCAGGTGTGCAGCTCCGCCTTCAGCACAGGCTTCCCAACACTGTCCCTGGTGAACAGAGCCTGGCTGACCCAGCTGTGCTGCACCCTGGGAAGAGTCCTCTTCCAGGTGTCTGGGAGCAGAACCTGTACCACACACACACACACATGTAGAAACCACGTTAACAAACAGCATCACAACTTCCAACATGCGTTTGGATTCTATCAGAGGACTGACATCCGCTGGGAGACAGGCAGCAGGTAGACTGCTCTGGGCGGAGCAGGTGGAGCAGGTGGAGCAGGTGGAGCTACGTCATAATGATAAAAAGGAAAACTAATTTAATGATTTGTCTGTTTTAAATGCAATAACGAAGACAGTAAACTGGATTGCGGGGTCTTCACCTGAAGCAGCTGAAAGCTCGTAGAAACAGCTGCCTCCATCAGCTCTCGTCATCCTCTGAGGAGGAATCAGTAACAGAGAATGCTCAGGACACATCCGGACCACGGCACCCACAGAGCAGCGCTGGTCCACTATTTCGTACCTCCGAGCTACTCAGCCCAGAGGAAGAGGAGGAGGCCATGGGGAGGGTGCTGAGGAGGTGGAGGGTGCTGAGGAGGGTGCTGAGGTGGAGGGTGCTGAGGAGGGTGCTGAGGAGGGTGCTGAGGAGGGTGCTGAGGAGGGTGCTGAGGAGGGTGCTGAGGAGGTATGTGCTGGAGCAGAAGGTGAAGGGCCTATCTTCTTCCTGTTCGACTCCAGGACATACCTCTTCAGGTAGTCCATGCTGGAGCCCACAGACTTGACGTGGGCCTTCCTGAGCCACATCCTGTAGCTGGAGGGAGGAAGCCTCGTTACCACGACCACAGGTAGCATCACAGTGGCGTTGATCACGACTCGCTCGGTGACTCACCTCTGCACCTCAGCATCCGAGGACTCATAGAAGGCCGGTAGGTGAGTCGGCGTGTCGCGAATCCCACCAACCGGCCATCCAGAGCTCCTCGGTGGAGCCTTCCACCGCCCTCCTCTGGCTGACCGCCGTGTTCACCTCGGGGAACAGCCTGGCGTACCGCCACAAGCGTCTTATTTAACATAAGGGCGGTGCTGCTGTCCCCGCCTTGCGGCGCCAGCGTGGTCAGCCACGATCATCACCAGGTAGCGATGTCGTGGCTGGCCAGCCAGTGGAAGAGTCTGCCCCTGTACTTCCCAAGCTGCATCTCATAACGGCTGAAGCAGCTTGTTGTCGGTCTGATCCCTCCACGGCGGCGACCGGTCCCAGGCGTCCTGCGTGGCGGCAGGCAGATTTTGGCCTCCCAAGAGGGCGGACTCCCTCCTGCTGACGGCAGAAAGCCTCTGCCTCAGGAGAGGGTCTCAGCATCAGCTGGTTGGAGTCCGTCCACCGGAAGGCTGGGGCATAATCCATCTGCTCATGGAAGAGGCGGGAGAAGACCCAATGAGAACAGTGGTTACGCAGCAGTAATAAAACTATAATCATCACAACACATCATGTAAAATAACTGTTTTATTTTATTTGTCACTCATTAATGCAGTAATTATACAGTACCACACGGCGTTAATGCACATTGTAGTCAGTTAAATGTATTTTTAAAGGCAGTAATTATACAGTACCACACGGCGTTAATGCACATTGTAGTCCGTTAAATGTATTTTTAAAGGCAGTAATTATACAGTACCACACGGCGTTAATGCACATTGTAGTGCGTTAAATGTATTATTAAAGGCAGTAATTATACAGTACAACGGCGTTAATGCACATTGTAGTCGCGTTAAATGTATTATTAAAGGCAGTAATTATACAGTACAACCACGGCGTTAATGCACATTGTAGTGCGTTAAATGTATTATTAAAAGGCAGTAATTATACAGTACAACACGGTGTTAATGCACATTGTAGTGCGTTAAATGTATTTTTAAAGGCAGTAATTATACAGTACCACACGGCGTTAATGCACATTGTAGTGCGTTAACTTTATTATTAATGCAGTAATTATACAGTACCACACGGCGTTAATGCACATTGTAGTGCGATAACTTTATTATTAATGCAGTAATTATACAGTACCACTCGGCGTTAATGCACATTGTAGTCCGTTAACTTTATTATTAATGCATTAATTATACGGTACAACGGCAATAATGCACATTGTAGTCCGTCAACTTTAGATATTAAGCCAGTAATTATCACGGTACAACCGTCAATGGCGCTTTTATTGTAGTCGTTAACTTTAGAATTTTAAACCAGTAATTATATTGTCCTCCGGTAGGCGGGAAAGTTCAGTTACCTGCTCAGGTAAGAGTTCATACAGTTTCAGAGTGTTTCTTTACCGTTATAAAGCTGGTGAAGGAAGGCTGTTGGGGAAAAAAATGTTGCTGCGTGTGTGCCGCTGTTGTTTCCCGCTAGTGTCGGGCTGAGCGCTGTCCACCTGGAGAATGAGGGAGGCGCCACACCTTCGCGGGGTTCCACCCGGCAGCCAATCAAAAGCGTACGTTAATGTCACTGTTGGGTGGAACGTCCAATGATGATGGATTGAAAACAGAAATCAGGGGGGACCGAGCCAATCAGAGGCGAGGGCGGGCTTCCAAGGGTGGAACAGAGTGGAACCCAGGGCGCCTCGAAGATGGAACCGGTAAGGGCGCAAGGATGACACGCAAATTCGTGAAGCGTTCCTTATTTATTGTTAAATTATAATTTATTCATGATTTCATACATTTTTTGGTTTGATTTCTTCATATTTGAGGTGAAACAGTGCCACCGTGGCCGTTGTGGTCTGAACGGTACTAGAGCAGAGCAGAATGCCTGTGACGTCAAGAGGACAGATGGTTCAGTTTCTTTGTCAACCTCCCTTGGCAAGAAGTTTCTCCTGGTGTGAAAGCAAACACAGCCTTGCAACCATTGGAAAGCACAAATTCCAATGATGCTAATAATGGAGAAATCTTCAGAACACATTTCTTCCATATACAAGGGGAGATCTCAGTGAAAGGAATCAGGTTTGGCTCATCCAAAAGATCACAGTCCAGAAAAATAGGCCACAAGGTGACACAGTTTGATTTCAGAGGGCGACCCTTGGACTAATCTCACTAGCAGTTATTTTTAATCTGTTATAGTGCACTTAACCAATAATTGTTTTCTTTTACAAATGCACGAGGCTCGGCCTAATGGCAGAGCCTGACAAAAATAAGTTCATGGTGTCTCCCCTGCCAGGTAAGTATGAGTTGGAACAGGAGGCCCATTCTTAGACAAAGCACTCCAGTTCATGGTACACAGATGGTTCAGTGTCTTTGACTTCAACCTCCCTTGGCAAGAGGTTTCTCCTGCTCTGAAAGCAGACAAAGCCTTGCAACCATTGGAAAGCACGAAATCCAAGGATGCAAATAATGGAGAAATCTTCAGGACACATTTCTTCCATAAACAAGGAGAGATCTCAGTGAGGGGAATCAGGCTGGGCTCATCAAAAGACCGCAGTCCAGAAAACAAAGGCCACATGGTGACACAGTTTGATTTCAGAGGACTTGGACTAATCTCACTAGCAGTTCTTTCAATCTGGCATAGCAGTGTCTGAGTGCACTAACTTAAACACTGTTTTTTCTTTTTTTTTTACAAAGCGCCACGAGGCTCGGCCTAATGGCAGAGCCTGACAAAAATAAGTTCAACTCATTGGTGTTCCTCTCCACGGAAGTCTTTAGTAAAAGGCGAAAGACTTTTGCGTTTTGAAGAAGAAACCAAAGTGTTGTCCTCCCGCCAAGATCAGAAAGTAACCTAGACCTCCCTCCGATATCTCATGGTGAGCCTCGGGTGGCGTGTTCCAGTTCCCAAGCCACACCCACTTACATGTTTAAAGAAGGTTTGCCTACAGCCACACCCATTTTCATATGATGAAAAGGACATTCCAACATGGTCCTCTTTGTTGTCAACTTGGCCATATGGTCCAATTTGATGACTTGATTTCCTTTCATTAGAGGAGGAATCAGGAAGAAGAATACAGGGATTTTTCTTTTAAACAATGTTTTTGGAGGTGCACTGTTCCCAGCAATACTGCAATACCGGGTCAATGCGTGGAGTGAATGAAGCAAGCTCCTTTTCATCTCCCAATGCTAAAAATCTGCTTAATAAGTTATCCTCATATAGAGGATATATCAGATATTAAACTGATAAGAACAGATACTACACTTGATCTTAGCCAAAAGGCCGGCGATGACCACAAATGGGTCGCCTCCAGAGACAACCTCCTGGGACCTTTGTCACTTGTCATGGTGCAGTTGTACTGGGCATAGCATTGGATGCCGCTTAGCACACCCTCAAGCCCTCCAATTTCTCGCGGATTAGTCTAGTTAAGTGAAGATTATTGTCTATCTTTCTTTTTACAATTGCACAAGCTCAGCCAAATGGAAAAGCTGGCCTAAACTATCTTCATCTCATTGGTGTTCCTCTCCAGACACAGCCCTGCGAACAATCGAAAGCCTGAAATATGAGCACGTTGACGAAGGAAGAATCTTCTGAACACATTAACTCCACAACCAAGGGCAAATAACAGTGATGAAAAACATATTGATAGATTTAAAAAAGCAAAGAGTGGCATCAAATATTGCCTACGGCCACACCAGTCTGGTGACGCCCGATCTCGTCAGATCTCGGAAGCTAAGCAGAGTCGTGCCTGGTTAGTACTTGGATGGGAGACTGCCTGGGAATACCAAGTGCTGTAAGCTCTTTAACTTATTCCTCCAAAACGCAGTCGACGTTGCACTTTTATCATTTGAGAAGAAAAAAAAGAGATACTTTCAATATTAATTTTATTTTGAAAAAAAAACATATTGATAGATTTAAAAAAGCAAAGCGTGGCAGCAAATATTGCCCTACGCCACCAGTCTGGTGAAGCCTGATCTCGTCAGATCTCGGAAGCTAAACAGAGTCGGGCCTGTTTAGTACTTGGATGGGAGACCGCCTGGGAATACCGGTTGCTGTAAGCTCATTAACATTTTCCTCCAAAAGCATGATCGACGTTGCACTTCTATCATTTGAAAAAAAAAAACAAGATACTTTCAACATTAATGTATCATGAAATGACAAAAAAACATATTGATAGATTTAAAAAAGCAAAAGTGGCAGGAAATTTTGCCCTGCCGCAGCCACACCAGTCTGGTGACGCCGATCTCGTCAGATCTCGGAAGCTAAGCAGAGTCGGGCCTGGATTAGTACTTGGATGGGGAACAGCCTGGGAATACCAGGTGCTGTAAGCTCTTTAACTTATTCCTCCAAAACGCATTCGACGTTGCACTTTTATCATTTGAGAAAAAAAAAAAAACGAGATACTTTCAACATTAATGTATTATGAAATGACAAAAAAACATATTGATAGATTTAAAAAAGCAAAGAGTGGCAGGAAATATTGCCTACGGCCACACCAGTCTGGTGACACCGGATCTCGTCAGATCTCGGAAGCTAAGCAGAGTCGGGCCTGGTTAGTACTTGGATGGGACACTGCCTGGGAATACCAGGTGCTGTAAGCTCTTTAACTTATTCCTCCAAAACGCAGTCGACGTTGCACTTTTATCATTTGGGAAAGAAAAAAAAACGAGATACTTTCAATATTAATATATTATGAAAAAAAAAACATATTGATAGATTTGAAAAAGCAAAGTGTGGCAGGATATATTGCCTATGGCCACACCAGTCTGGTGACGCCCGATCTCGTCAGATCTCGGAAGCTAAGCAGAGTCGGGCCTGGTTAGTACTTGGATTGGAGACCGCCTGGGAATACCAGGTGCTGTAAGCTCTTTAACTTATTCCTCCAAAACGCAGTCAACGTTGCACTTTTATCATTTGAGAAAAAAAAAGAGATACTTTCAATATTAATGTATTATGAAATGACAAAAAAAACATATTGATAGATTTAAAAAAGCAAAGCGTGGCAGAAACTATAGCCTACGGCCACACCAGTCTGGTGACGCCCGATCTCGTCAGATCTCGGAAGCTAAGCAGAGTCGGGCCTGGTTAGTACTTGGATGGGACACTGCCTGGGAATACCAGGTGCTGTAAGCTCTTTAACTTATTCCTCCAAAACGCAGTCGACGTTGCACTTTTATCATTTGAGAAAGAAAAAAAAACGAGATACTTTCAATATTAATGTATTATGAAAAAAAAAACATATTGATAGATTTGAAAAAGCAAAGTGTGGCAGGTAATTTTGCCTACGGCCACACCAGTCTGGTGACGCCCGATCTCGTCAGATCTCGGAAGCTAAGCAGAGTCGTTCCTGGTTAGTACTTGGATGGGAGACCGCCTGGGAATACCAGGTGCTGTAAGCTCTTTAACTTATTCCTCCAAAACGCAGTCGACGTTGCACTTTTATCATTTGAGAAAAAAAAAAAGAGATACTTTCAATATTAATTTATTTTGAAAAAAAAACATATTGATAGATTTAAAAAAGCAAAGCGTGGCAAAT
>JAYMGU010000093.1:0-45946 GCA_036178185.1 Liparis tanakae
TGCGTGACATTTCATTTCCAACCTAATGGCCAGAAATATGGCCTGGTTGATGGTCTCTTGAAAAGGGAACAAAGCCGCTTGATTAACTGGTCCCCTTACATAAAATGCATAACTCAGGGGGTAGTTAAGCGCGATCTGGACTACATTTTCTTTTCAAAATCTTTAGAAAGTTTATTGTCAGGCAGACTTCTCCTGTGTGTTCTCTTGACGACCATGATGGACTGCTGCTGGAGTGCGGCATCTTGCGCTTTCAGTGTTTTTAGGACTGGTTTTGGGCGCCTCAACATCAGCATATTGGAGGAGGATGATTTCAATCAGCATTTTCGATTTTTTTCTTCAGAGGACTGGTAAGATTGAGGATAATAATGGGTCTGGGAGTAATGAGTGAGTGAGTGGGAGGGTCGTCCGAGAGCGGATGAAAGTATTATTGTCTAAAATACTGCTAAGAGAAGAAAGCGGCCCAGGGGAGAAGGAGGAGAGAGTGTTTAGGTTTGCAGTGCCTTCTCGAGGTGGAATGCCTTAAGGCAAACTCTTGGAGCACTGTAAATCAAGCAGGCTTCGCGACACCCTCAAAAGCAAAGCACAGCTTAGGGATGTCTATGGCGTAAGACCCAGAAAAATGCTTATAACGATTCGTAGGGACAAGTATATTGAGAGCGCTCGGGAGGCCGTGTTCGCTGCCTTTTCCAGCTCATTACGGAGCTAAAGAGGCAAAACAGAGTAATATCCGGCTGAAATTAAAAGGAAAAAACAGGGTAGGATTGTGTATGATGTGGGTGAGATCGTGAAGGTCACCACAGAATGCTACAACACAAAATTTGCAGGAAAGAATTAGATGTGGTGGGGCAACCAAGATTTCCTCAAATTGTTGAGCGGCGGGTGCCAATAGACATAGCTGGGCCAGGCCATGAGGGCCCGCTCACCACCCTCGAGGCACTTGGAAGGTGCTCTCCAGAGGAATGAATAGAGGCGTGAATAAGGTACCCGGTATAGATGGGCTACCAAGCAGAGTTCCTATCTAAGTTTTCAGGATATGCTGGGGCGGTAGTTTTAAGTGTGTTGTCCGCTTCTACTCCTAACTGGTGCTGTTGGGAGAATCTTTGGCCACTGGAGTTATTTCCCTTCTTTTTAGAAGGGGATCACACTGATCTAGGAAACTGGCGGCCACTGACCATGTTGTGTGTTGATTATCAACTCGTAGCAAAGAGTACTGGCGCAGGACCGTCTGGGCAGAACACTTCCTCGCGTGGTCCGTAATGGACCCATGGGATGGTGTGTGAGTGGTGGGGCGTTCAGTGAGTGGAGATCTTCAGCTCATTCGGGGACACTAGCTTGCTTGGGTGGAAGACGGCACCGGCTACCACTTATGATGAAAGTACGGTCTCGACCAAGGCTAAGAGCTTTTGATATGGGGAGTGAATTGGGGTTTTTATGTTTTAGGGTTTTAAGCCAGTTAGGTTTTCGGTCAGGGTTTTGTCTTAGAGATGGCTTCGTGTGTTGTGCACACAGGTGTGAGGAGCCATAGTTGGTTCAGGTCAACGGCACTAGGAGAGGTCTTCAGGGTTGCACACAGGGGGGGGAACAGGGTGTCGCTTCTCTCCTCACTTTTGTCATCCTTTACATGGGGGCCCCTGGCAAGCAGCTATTAGTGTTGACCAAGGAATCAAGGACTCCTGGTGTAGTACCTGGTAGCCCCAGAGGCTCGCAATCAGAGTAATACTTGCAGTATGCAGATGACACCACACTGCTGCTGGGCAGCGATGCCCTCCTGATTCGATCATAGAGATTTTTCCATAGGAATTCGGTCAGGGTGGCGGGCTCTAGTTTAAATGATGCAAAGGTCACCGGTCAAGTTCTTTACAGGCGGTGGAAGGAACGAACTTGTGAGGCCGCCAGGGAGGCCTGCCGCTTTGCAAGGAGGACCCCTGAGGTACTGAGGATAAACTTTGGTACATCAATAGATTACTTACTGCCTCGGAGAGAACTGGACCAGAGCGCCTTTGGCAGTTGAGAGAGAGTTTAATCTCTCTGGAAGGCAGGTGCCTGTCTCTGATAGGAGAGGTACTTGTTCTGAAGGTAGACGTTTTTGCGTCTCTTCTTTATTTGGCATACATCTACCCGATGCCAGTCAGCATGAAGGCCTCTCCATGCGTCTTGTGTTAGCTTTTGTGGGGGGGAAGAGAACTGCGAGTATGTGTGCCAGGGCCCCGCATGCTGGCTGGGATTGAAGCAGGGGGAGGAGAGACGATGCCACACACACTCCAGCTTAAGCTGGACTGTATTTTTTTTTCCTTTCTGTGCACGGGTTGCTGGGCTCCAGTCGGCTCATCCGCCAGGATTTTTTCCTCGTGGCTATTTTTTTTTTCGTACCAGGCCAGGCATATGCTGGACTGGAGCAATTCAACACCCGGGAATTGAGCCAGCTTAGCCATGGCACTTTCAACATCTTGCGGCCGAGATGGCTGCGGGCACATCGAGGCATCAACAGCGGAGACTAGATGCAACCACAGGTTGCTGTACAAAGAAATAGGCAGGCAAAACGTGAGGTGACACCCCGGTGGTCGTTAGGTCCCATCAAGATTTGGAGGGATTCAGCCCACGGGAGAAGCTTGGACAATGGAGCTCAAAGACCTCAATTGGGTTATGTGCCTCCACAAGGGGCTGCCAGTGAAAGAGGTGATCTGTTCCGGCATGGGTTAACAAGCATCGGTGTGCCCTAGAAGAGAGCTGTGCTGGGAGAGGAAACCATCAGGCATGTTACTATGTGGGACTGCCCTTTGCTAGAGGAGTATGGAAAGTGCAAAAACCTGGATTGATCCCACATGGTCAGGTTTAAACTGGCCGTGGATGAGGTGCGAGAGAGAATTGGGTCAGTAAGGAAGGACCTTTTTTGCCCACTAACACCTGGCTTGTAAATGAGTCTGGTTAAAGGGGTTTGGAATGAGCAAGGCAGGAACTGGTGGTGAAAAAAACCTAAAGACTAAGCTTGCTGCAGGGGTGTTGAAGAGGATAGAAATGGAGATAAAGGGGGAGGTGGAAAGGGACATCAGGAAGTGGGAACTGCTGCCCTGGAAAGATGGAGAAAGGGGGTTAGAGGTGGAGATGGGGACTCCTTGAGGTCTTGAGAGCGAGTATGTGTTTGTTTCACTGCAATAAGCTTAGAGCGTTAGAACATAATTTATACTGGAATTTTACCCTATTGGGTCTTCAGAATCTTATGAAATTGAAAGTATTTTTTGAATGTTTCTTTTGGGTTATATTGTGAAAAATGATTTGTAAATGTGTGCAGAAATTTGAGTTGTTGTGTAAGAAATTTTCATAATAAAATAAAAAAAAAAAAAAAAAAAAAAAAAAATCTGTTCTAACTTATCGAAGTTTTAATATCCTGATATATCCTCTATATGAGGGATAATTTATTAAAAGCAGATTTTTAGCATTTAGAGGAGATGAAAAAAGGAGCTTGCTTTAGCTTCCTCCCGCGCATTGACCGGTATTGCAGTATTGCTGGGAACAGTGCACCCTCAAAAACATTGTTTAAAAGAGAAAATCCTGTAATTCTTCTTCCTGATTCCTCCTCTAATGAAAGAGAAATCAAGTCCGCATGAGAATTGGATATATGGCCATATAATGATTGACAACAAAAGAAAGGACCATGTTAGATGTCCTTTTCATCATATGAAGAAAATAGGTGTGGCTGTAGGCAAACCTTCTTTAAACATGTAAGTTAGGTGTGTGGCTTGGGATCTGGAACCTTACGTCACCATGAGCTCACCTGTGAGACTCTATCGAAGTGGGAGGTCTAGGTTACTTTCTGATCTTGGCGGGAGGACAACACTTTGGTTTCTCTTCAAAAGCTATAAAGTCTTTAAGCCTTTTACTAAAGACTTCAGTTTTAGTAATGACCACCAATGAGTTGAACTTTATTTTGTCAGAGCTCTGCCATTAGGCCAGGCCTCAGTGCGTTGTAAAAAAAAAAAGAAAAAACAGTGTTTTGGGTTAGTGCACTCAATTACACTGCTATGCCAGAATTAAGAAAGAACTGCTAGTGAGATAGTCCAAGTCCTCTGAAATCAAACTGTGTGTCACCCATCAGCCTTGTTTTTCCTGGACTGCGATCTTTGGATAGAGCCCAGCCTGAAAGTTCCCTCTCACTGAGATCTCTCCTTGTTTATGGAAGAAATGTGTCCTGAAAGGAATTTCTCATTCATCTTGCATCCTTAGTTTAAATTCCAATGGTTGCAGGCTTTGTCTGCTTTCAGAGCAGGAGAAACCTCTTGCCAGGGTTCAAGTCAAAGGCTTTAGAACCATCTGTGTACCATGAACTGCAGAGTGCTTTGTCTAGAATGGGCTCTCTGTTCCAACTCATGCACCCCCTTGAAAGCAGGGGGAACACCATGAACTTAATTTTGTCAGGCTCTGCCATTAGGCCGGAAGCCTCGATGCATTTGTAAAAAAAGAAAAACAATTATTGGTTAAGTGCGCTATAACCAGATTAAAAATAACTGCTAATTAGAGATTAGTCCAAGTGGTAAGCCCTCTGGAAATCAAACTGTGTCACCTTGTGCAGCCTATTTTTCTGGACACCTGTCGATCTTTTGGATGAGCCAAGCCAATGGTTGCTCCCTTCATAACAGATCTCCCTTGTATATGGAGAAATGTGTTCTAGAAGATTTCTCCATATTAGCATCATTAGATTTGTTGCTTTCCAATGGATTTGCAAGGCCATGTTGCTTTCACACTGGGGAAAACTTGCCAAGGGGAGGTTGACAAAGAAACTGAACCATCTGTCCTCTTGGCGTCACAGGCTCTGCTCTGCTCTGCTTGTACCGTCTGTGACAGCTAGCTGCAGGTAAGCACTGTTTCACCTCAAATATGAAAGAAATCAAACCAAAAAATGTAGCGAAATGCATGAATAAATTATAATTTAACAATAAAATAGGAAGCGCTTCACGAATTTGCAGTGTCATCCTTGCGCATGAGGGCCATGCTAATGTCTTCTCTGTGTCGTTCAATTTTTAGTATGTGTGTGTCGAAATAACACAACTATACTAGGTTCCTAGGGGTATATGGGTATTCTACCGCATGAGGCCTCTATCCAGGGGTGCTGGGGCGAGCCCACGTATTGAGGAAATGTGGGGCAAACCTTCTTTTAAAGCATGTAAGTGGGTAATGGCTTGGGAACTGCTGGAACCTGCGTCACCCGAGGCTCACCATGATCATATATCGGAATGGGAGTCTCAGGTTGCTTTTCTGATCTTGGCGGAGGGACAACACTTTGGGTTCTCTGTAAAACGCAAAGTCTTTTACGCCTTACTAAAAGGCTTCCGTGGAGAGGAACACCAATAGAGTTGAACTTATTTTTGTCAGGTTCTGTACCACTTAATGGGCGAGCCTCGATGGGTTTAATAAAAAAAAAGAAAAAACAGTGTTTGGGTTGGTGCACTCAGGCACTGCTATGCCAGATTAGATGAAGAACAGCTGGTGAGATTAGTCCAAGTCCTCTAGAAATCCAAAATCTGTCTCACCATGTGACCTTTTGTTTCTGGGCTAGCTGATCTTTTGGATGAAGCCAGCCTGATTCATACTGAGATCTCTCCTTGTTTATGGAAGAAAGGTGTCTAGAAGATTTCTCCATTATTTGCATCTTGGATTTAAGTGTTTTTTCCAATGGTTGCCAAGGCTTTATCTGCTTTCAGAGCAGGAGAAACCTCTTGCCAAGGAGGTTGAGTCAAAGACACACTGAGACCATCTGTGTACCACTGAAGCAAGAGTTACTTTGTCTAGAATGGGCCTCCTGTGTCTCTGTCTGTTTCACTCATACTTACCTGGCAGAGACACCCATGATCCAAGAAGGTGGTTCACCCAGGCGAGAGCTCAACCGTTGCCTCCGGTTGTGCTGACCACTCACGAATTCCCCCAAATGTGGGGAATCTCGACTGCATAATTTCTGGTAGTGGGGACTCGCGTTCGGCGCTCTCCCTGATTATCGTGTTGAATGAATATGGCGATTCCCATGTGGAAATTTGCAGACACCCGACCAGCTACTTATTTCTGGTTGATAACTATGTCCAGATTGTGGCCTCGGCTTTCTTATACCCAGTTGACCAGAACCAAGTGGTGAGAACATCAGAGGGGGTGTGGTCTTTTGGGTGGTCTGAATCTCTGATTCCGCCATCACTGTTATTTGCCCGCTTGGATTTGTGGAGTGTAAGTAATGTTCAGAAAGTTCACTACGCCAAATCCAACGTGCTCCTGCTTCAAGGCTTTAGATTGTTACTTAGCAGGGCTGTGTCTGGAAGAGGAACACCAATGAGATGAAGATAGTTTGGTAGCTTTTCATTTTGGCTGAGCCTTGTGCAGTGTAAAAAGAAAAGATAGATAATAATCTTCCTTAACTAGACTAATCTGCGAAGGTGGAGGAGGCTTGAGTGGGGTGTGCTAAAAGCGGCATCAATGCTATACCCGAGTACAACTGCACCATGACAAGTGACAAAGGTCCCCAGGAGGTTGTCTCTGGAAGCCAACCATTTGTGGTCATAAAGCATGCGGCCTTTTGGCTAAGATCAGAGTGGTGGAAGCAGAGACTACTTCATAGTGAGTTCGTTGTGCCAGGCAATAACTGCTTACTGAGCAGCAGATTCCAAAAAGGTTGAATTTCAAGGGTACAGATTGCGCTACGGTTCCGAGCAAAGGCAGAAGAAGAGAGGGACAAAAGTGCGATCAGAATTTTTTGGAAAAAGGGGAAGCCATCATCGGACAACTGCACTTGAAGATTGGGGAGGTTTGCTGCATCCAGTGGAACCAGCAGGAGAAAAAAAGGATTTTGATGTAACCCCCTGTTTGGCCGACTTCACCTACAGAAGAGTGGCTGAAGACTGCAGAAGAGGCAGGGGGGTGAGCCCGTTATCACTGCTACTGCACGGTCTTCAAATCACCGACCGGCCGGAACTTCAGAGTTGTGTCAGTACACATGTAGCCTGGCCCTTTATTACTAGATGAAGCCCTGTTCCATTTTTTGGGCCGAGAGTATGGCGATGTGTGGTGACAAAAGCTCTCCGGCACATTAGGACCCCTTGGATTCTGGACTGGGCGGCGTCAGTTTCAGGAATGCTGTTGCATGAGAAGACCCGAATGGGCCAAGAGATTTCTTACACACCCCCTGCCATTTTAGCCTTGGGGTTGATGGTGGATACCTTTTCTCTGGCAGCCAACCAGCTTTTTTGTAGGAAATGCAGGCAGTCGGCCACTAGCTTGATGCAGGCTGTGCTGGAGAGTCGTTTCATGGTTTCTATTGGGCAGACTGGACACTCTCAGTTAAGGACTGCCGCGATTGAAAAAACTTACTTGCCATGGATGCGGTGAGTCCGGCCACCTGTTCCGAACTGTCCAAGTCCCGGAAGAGAGAGAACTTTTTGCAGAGGTTAGTCAAACCTACTGGTGTCCTTCATATGGAGAAGGGGCGGGAAAATGGGGCATGCTTGGGAATTACCCATTACAAAGGGGAGCAGGTGTGACAACTGCAGAGAGTGGAGTTGGTGCAGTGCACCCCTCGATGTAGAGGCAGAAGCAGATAATGAGGGGCAAGAATCTACCCCGGCGGCGTGGGGGAGGTGGTTCCCGGACCCACACCTGTGCTTTCAATTTCCTCCTCACCAAAAGCCAAGAGGCGTAGGAAGGTCTCGCAGGTTTTGGGAGAAACGTCACCAAGCGGAGAATGGAGAGAATGGGAGGAGGGCGTGTAGCAAAAATCAAGAAAGGGAAAGGCATGGATGGAGCAGAGCAAAAAGGGGAGGGTTTGAGGGTGGGACTGAAGGCCAGACAGGGCAGCAAAGGAGGAGAGCTGCTGATGAAAGAGAAGATGGTGGGGAGCCCAGTTGAAAAGGTTGGGGGAGGTTTGAGTACACACGTTATGGGGGCGCGGAGTTGCTATGCTAACTGAAGAATTGAGGCTAGAGTTGGACACTCCCCTTTGGGTCTGCCCATGCTGGAATCACCAGCAGGGGAGAAAGAGCGGCTTGCCTTGATGGGCGGGAGAGACCATCCTAATGAATACGCCCAACACAGGGCCCTTTTCCTGGGCTGAAGAGAGATGGATAAGGACAATTTTGAGAGCACTGAGGGTACTGGATTTTGCGATTTAGAACTCTTTACTTCTGTATATTGGGTTCAATGCAAAGTGATGTCTTTAAATATATGTAAGAGGATTGAGGGACTCAGTGAAAAGAAGGGTTGTTTGCTGATTTTGTGAACTCTTGTCATACTGCAATTTGTTTTATGCAGGAGTTCATCTCTTGCGGGACCAAGGGGATATTGGGGGTTTTTCGAGTGGAGTGGACCAAATGGAATTCAGTCTGAGGCGTGGGGGGGTTACTCTTGGGGTTATTATTTTATTTGGATTTTAAAAGAAATGCTATTTTCGAGGCTTCATTTGTGATTGTCAGGGAAGGTCGATGGGTGCAGACACTAACATAGGGGGTCAGTCAAACTTAAGATGGTGTAGTCTCATGGGCCAATTTTAAACTCCAAAAGACAGGATAGCTATGGTTGCCCAACTGGAACGCATCTCGCCACCAATAGGCAGGTTATTTTTAGGGGGATTTTAACGCGTGGAGTTAGGGAAGGGGGGTGAAATGCAGTGACATTTTCATTTCCAACCTAATGGCCAAAATATGGCTGGTTGATGGTCTTGAAAAGGGAACAAAGCCGCGGGTAACTGGTCCCACGTAAGCATAACTCCAAAGGGGGGTAGTTAAGCGTCTGGACTACATTTTTCTTTCAAAATCTTTTAAAGTTTATTGTCAGGCAGACTTCTCCTGTGTGTTTCTCCGACCATGATGGACTGCTGCTGGAAGTGCGCTACTTCTTGCACCAGTGTTTAAGGACAGGTTTTGGTAGCCTCAACATCAGCATATTGGAGGAGGATAGATTTAATCAGCATTTCCGATTTTTCTTCAGAGGACTGATGTAGGATTGAGGATAATGGGTCTGGGAATGGAAATTGAGTGAGGTGGGGAGGTCGTCAAGGAACGGATAAAGTATTATTGTCTAAAATACTGTACCAGGGGGAAAATGAGGCGGGGAAAGGAGGAGGAAATGTTTTGGTTGCAGGTGCCTTCTCTAGGGTGGAATGCAGCCAAGGCAAACTGCGGAGGCACTAATGGAAATCAACAGGCTTCGCGACACTCCTCAAAAACACAGCTTAAAGGGATGTCTATGGCGTAGAAACCAGAAAATGCTTACTTTCTTGGTCATAAGGACAAGAAATATATTGAGCTTCGGAGGCGTGTTCCGCTGCCTTTTCAGCTCGTTACGACTCAGGGCAAAACAGGTAATGTCGGTGTAAAAGGGAAAAAACAGGAGTAAGTTGTGTGTATGATGTGGGTGAGATGGTGAAGGTCACCCACAAGAGATACTACAACACAAATTTGCAGGAAAGAGAATTAGATGTGGGTGGGGGCAAGATTTCCTCAAATTGTTGGTATTTGGCCGGTGCCAGCAGACCTAGCTTTACAGGCCATGGAGGCCGCAGCTCACCCTCAGAAAGAACGAAGGTGCTCTCCGGCGGAAATGAATAAGGGCGTAAGGTACCCGGTATAGATATGGGCTACCAGCAGAGTTCTATCTAAAGGATTTTTGGGACCAATAACTCGGGGCGGTAGTTTTAGAGGTGTTGTCGCATATACTCCTAACTACAGTGCGTTGGGAGGATCTTTGGCCACTGGAGTTATTTCTTTTTTAAGAAGGGGATCACACTGATCTAAGGAAACTGGCGGCCACTGACCATGTTGTGTGTGTTGATTATAAACTCCTAGCAAGGTACTGGCCTTAGTCGTCTGGAGCAGAACACTTCCTCACGTGGTCCATGTGGACGAACATGTGTGGAGTGGTGGTGGGCGTTCAGTGAGAGTGGAATCTTCAGCTCATTAGGGACACTATTGCTTGGAGTGGAAGGAACCGGCACCTGCCACTTATGATGAGTCGGTCTCTGCGACCAGGCTAAGGCTTTGACAGGAGTGAATTAGGGTTTTTTTTGTTTAGGGTTTTAAGCCAGTTAGAGTTTCGGTCAGGAGGTTTTGTAGGATGGCTGCTTCATCTGTTGGCCCACACACAGGTGTGAGGAAACATAGTTTCAGTCATGCACCCACCACAGGAGAGGTCTTCGGGTTGCACACAGGGGTAAGACAGGGGTGTCCGCTCTCACCTCTGCTTTACATCCTTTACATGGAGCCCTGGCAACCGCTATTAGGTGCTGACCAAGGAATCAAGGACTCCTGGTGCACTGCCTGTTAGCCCGGAGGGCTCTGGCGTTAAGTAATACTTGGTATGCAGATGACACCACACTGCTGCTGAGCAGGCAGATGTTACCTCCCTGATTCGATCCTTAGAGATTTTCCATATATTACGGTCCGGGTGGCGGGCTCCTAGTTTAAATGGAAGTGCAAGAGATCTCAGGTCAGAAGTTCTTTGGCGGTGGAAGGACAGAACTGGGGTACCAGGAGGCCTGCCCGCTTTGCAAAGTTCCCTAAAGGGGTACTGGGGATAAATTTTTAGTACATCAATAGTGCCTCGGGAGAACTGGACCAAAGCCTTTTGGCAGTTGAGAAGAGAGTTTAATCTCTGGAAAGGCAGGTGCCTGTCTCTGATAGTGGGAAGGTACACTTGTTCTGAAGGTAGGCGTTTGCCGTCTCTTCTTTTATTTAGCGCACATCTACCCGATGCCAGTCAGCATGGGAAAGGCCTCTCATGCGTCTTGTGTTTAACTTTTATGGGGCGGAAGATTTTTTACGATTATGTGGCCAGGGCCGCACATGCTGGCTGGGATTGAAGCAGGGGGAGAGGCGTGCCACACCTCCGCTTAAGCTGGACTGTATGTTTTGTTTCCCTTTCTGTGCAGGTTGTATGCGGCTCCAATCGCTCATCATCGCCAATTTTTTCCTCACGGCTATTTTTTTTCGTGCCAGGCCAGGCATGCTGGACTGGAGCAATTTAACACCAGCGGAGTGCGAGCAACAGCCATGGCACTTTCAACATGCGTGAAAGGATGAGCTGCGGGCATCGATCGGCATCAGCAACGGAGACTGGTTGCAACCACAGAGTTTGCTGTACACACACAAAATAGGCAGGCAAGCGGTGAAACGGCGGTGAGTCGTTGGGATCCCATCAAAAGATTTGGAGGATTCAGCCCGCGGGGCTTGGACAATGGGCTCAAAGACCTCAATTGGTTGTGCTGCCTCCACAAGGGGCTGCCAGTGAAAGAGGTGATGTTCGGCATGGGTTGGCAACATCCCGGTGTGCCCTAGAGAGAGCTGTGCTGGGGAGGAGGAGGAAACCCACTCAGGCATGTTATGTGGGACCTTGCCCTTTGCTAGAGGGTATGGGGAGCGAGCAAAAACCTGGATTGATCACATAGTCCCGGGGTTTAAACTGGCGTGGATGAAGAGGGTGGAGAAGAGGGGTGGGTGTGGGAAGACCTTTTTTACTAACACTGGCTTATGTATAATGAGTCTGGTCCAAAAAGGGGTTTGTGGAGAACAAGGCAGGGAACTGGTGGTGAAAAAACACAAAGACTAGCTTGCAGGGGGTGTTGAAGAGGATAGAAATGGAGATAAAGGGGAGGGTGGAAAGGGACAGCATCAGGAAGGGGAAGCATGCTGCCCTGGAAAGATGGAAAAGGGGGGGTTAGGGTGGAGATGGGGGACTCCTTGGGGTGTCGAGGCGATATGTTTCATTTCTGTAATAAACCAGGGCGTTAAGAACATAATTTGTACAGGTTTCCTGTGGGTCTTCAGAATCTTGTAGTGAAAGAGTATTTTTGAATGTTTTCTTTTGGGTTATTTGTGAAAATGGAAAGTTGTAAATGTGTGTGTAAATTTGAGAGTTGTGTAAAGGAATTTTCATAATAAAAAAAAAAAAAAAAAAAAAAAAAAAATCTGTTCTTATCAGTTTAATATCTGATATATATCCTCTATATGAGGATAACTTATTAAGCAGATTTTTAGCATTGGGGGAATGAAAAAAGGGCTTGCATTTATTCCTCACTTGCGTGACAGTATTGCAGTATTGCTGGGAAACATTGCACCCTCCAAAAAACATTGTTTTAAAAAGAAAATCCCTGTATTCTTCTTCTGGTCCTCCTCTAATGAAAGAAATCAAGTCATCAGGGTGTGGACCATATGGCCAAGTTGATGACAACAAAGAGGACCAGGTTGGAATGTCCATTTCATCACATGAAAAAGGGTGTGGCTGGCAAACCGAAACCTTCTGGCGCTAAACATGTAAGTGGGTGTGGCTTGGGATCTGGAACCGTGTCTTGAGGCTCACCATGGCAGATATATACTCGAATTGGGAGGTCTAGGTTACTTTCTGATCTTAGCGGGGGAGGACAACACTTTGAGTTTCTCTTCAAAAACTGCATAAAAGTCTTTCGCCTTTTACTAAAGACTTCCGTGGAGGGAACACCAATGAGTTGAACTTTATTTTGTCAGGCTGCCATTAGGCCGAGCCTCGATGCGTTACTAATATGCAAAAAAAAAAAAAAAAAACAGTATTTGGGTTGGTGCACTCAGACACTGCTATGGAGTGAAAAGAACTGCTAGTGAGATTAGTCCAAGTCCTCTGAAATCAAACTGTGTCACCATGTGGCCTTTGTTTTCTGGACTGCGCTGCCCATTTCTGGTTGATAACTGTGTCAGATTGTGGCCTCGGCTTTCTTATGCAGTTTGACAAGACAAGTGAAAGTGAGGCATCAGAGGGGTGTGGTCTTTTGGGTGGTCTGAGATCTGATTCTCATCACTGTTATTTGCCCTTGGTTTAGCGTGGAGTTAATGTGTTCAGAAGATTCTTCGCTTCGTCAAACGTGCTCATATTTCAGAGCTTCGAGTTGTTCGCCCAGGGGGCTGTCTGGAAGGAACACCAATGAGATGAAGATGGATTTAGGCCAGCTTTTCCGTTTGGGCCAGGCAGCTTGTACGGTGTAAAAAAAAAAAGATAGATAATGAAAATCTTCACTTAACTAGACTAATCTGCGAGAAATTGGAGGGCTTGAGTGGGTGTGCTAGCGGCATCCAATGCCCTTTGTCTAGCAACTGCACCATGACAAGTGACAAAAGGTCCCAGGAGGTTGTCTCCTGGAAGCGAACGCCATTTGTGGTCATAAAGCTTCTCTGGCCTTTGGCCTAGATCCAAGTCATAGTATCTGTTCTTATCAGTTTATATCGATATATCCTCTCTATATGAGGATAACTTATTAAAAGCAGATTTTTTAGCATTCAGGAGATGAAAAAAAGGACTGCTTCATTCACTCCGCGCATTGACCGGTATTGCAGATATTGCTGGGAACAGTGCACCCTCCAAAAACATTTGTTAAAAAAGAAAAAATCCCTGTATTCTTCTTCTGATTCCTCCTCCTAATGAAGGAAATCAAGTCATCAAATTGAGACCATATGGCCAAGTTGACAACAAAAGACCATGTTGGAATGTCGCTTTTCATCATACTGAAAATGGGGTGTGGCTGTAGGCAACCTTCTTTAAACATGTAAGTGGGTGTGGCTTGGGAACTGGAACACGTCACCAGCGAGGCTCACCATGAGATAATATCGGAATGGGAGAGTCTAGGTTACTTTCTGATCTTAAGCGGGAGGACAACACTTTGGTTTTCCTCTTCAAAACGCATAAAAATTTTGCCTTTACTAAAGACTTCCAGCTGGAGAGGAACACCAATGAGTTGAACTTATTTTTACTGTCAAGAGCTCTGCCATTAGGCGGGCTTTCCGTGCGTTAATAAAAAAAAAAAGAAAACAGTGTTTTGGAGTTGGTACACTCAGACTTGCTGCTATGCCAAATTGAAAAAGAACTGCTAGTGAGATTAGTCCAAGTCCTCTGAAATCAAACTGTGTCACCATGTGGCCTTTGTTTCTGGACTACGATCTTTTGGATAGACCCAGCCTGATTCCCCTCTTTAGAGATCTCTCCTTGTTTATGGAAGAAATGTGTCCTGAAGAAGATTTTCTCCATTATCCGCAAATCCTTGGATTTCGTGCTTTCAATGGTTGCAAGGCTTTATCTGCTTTCAGAGCAGGAGAAACCTCTTGCCAGGGAGGTTGAAGTCAAGACACTAGACCATCTGTGTACCATGAACTGGAGTGCTTTGTCTAAAATGGGCCTCCTGTCTCTGTCTGTTCCAACTCATACTTACCTGGCAGGGGGAGACACCATAATCAAGAAGGTGGTTCACCCAGGCGAGAGCTCAGCCATTGCACTCGGTTGTGCTGCTGACCTCTTGCAATTTCCCCAAATGGGAATCTCGACTGCATAATTTCTGGTATTGAAGGGGACTGCGTTGGCGCTCTCCCTGATTGTTGTGTTGAATGAATACCTGGCGATTCCCATGTGGAGGTGGACACCGACACGCTGCCTATTCCTGGTTGATAACTGTATACCAGATTGTGGCCTCGGCTTTCTTATGCAGTTTGACTAAGACAGAATGAAAGTGAGGCATCAGAGGTGTGGTCTTTTTAGATTTAGGTACCAGATCTGATTCTCATCACTGTTGGCCCCCTTGCCGGATTTTGTGGAGTTAATGTGTTCCAAGAAGATTCTTCCTTAGATCAACGTGCTCATATTTCAGGCTTCGATTTGTTCGCGGGGCTGTGTCTGGAAAGGAACACCAATGAGATATGAAAGGACCAGTTTAGAGCCAGCTTTCCATTTAAACTGAGCCTTGTGCAATTAATAAGAAAAGATAGATAAATATCTTCTTAACTAGACTAATCTCGCGAAAATTGGGAGGCTTGGTGGGTGTGCTAGCGGCATCAATGCTATGCCCAGTACAACTGCACCACTGACAGTGACAAGATTTGGGAGGGAGTTGTCTCTGGAAGCGAACCATTTGTGGTCATAAGCTTCTCGGCCTTTTGGCTAAAAGATCAAGTGTAGTATCTGTTCTTATCGGTTTAATATCTGATATATCCTCTATATGAGGATAACTTATTAAGCAGATTTTTAGCATTGGGGAGATGAAAAAAAGAGGCTTGCTTCATTCACTCCGCATTGACCGGTATTGCAGTATTGCTGGGAACAGTGCACCCTCCAAAAACATTGTTTAAAAGAAAATCCCTGTATTCTTCTTCCTGATTCCTCCTCCTAATGAAAGAAATCAAGTCATCAAATTGGACCATATGGCCAAGTTGACAACAAAAAGAGGACCATGTTGGAATGTCCCTTTTTCATCATATGAAAATGGGTGTGGCTGTAGAGCAAACCTTCTTTAAACATGTAAGTGGGTGTGGCAGGAACTGGGAACGTCACCGAGGCTCACCATGAGATATCAGTGGGAGGTCTAGGACACTACTTCTACAGTCTTGGCGGAGGAGGACAACCTTTTGGTTTCTCTTCAAAAGCAAAAAGTCTTTTGGCCTTTTACTACAAGACTTCCGTGGAGAGGAACACCAAAATGAGTTGAACTTATTTTTGTGTAGGGAAACCTTGCCATTGGAAAGCGAGCCTGGAATGTGATTTAAAAAAAAAAAGAAAAACAGTGTTTTGGTTAGTGCACTCCAGACACTGCTATGCCAGATTGAAAGAACTGCTAGTGAAATTAGTCCAGAGTCCTCTAGAAAATCCAAACTGTGCCCGCCGCCATGTGGCCTTTTTTTTTCCTGGACTGTGATCTTTTGGATGAGCCCAGCCTGATTCCTTTACTGAGATCTCTCGCCTTGTTTATGGAGAGAAAGGTGTCTAAGAAGATTTCTCCGTTATTGCATCCTTGGATTTCGTGTTTCCAATGGATTTGCAAGAGGCTTTCATCTGCTTTCAGAGCAGGAGAAACCTCTTGCCAAGGGGAGTTGAAGTCAAGGCTGTGAACACATCTGTGCAGCACCATGAACTGGGAGTGCTTTGTCTAAGAATGGGCCTCCTGTTTCCAACTCATACTTTTCCCCTACCTGGCAGGGGAGACACCATGAACTTATTTTTTGTCCAGGCTCTGCCATTGAGCTAAGAGCCTCGTGCATTGTAAAAAAAGAAAAACAATTAGTGTGGTTAAGTGCACTATAACAGGTTAAACAATAACTGCTAGTGAGGTCTAGTCCAAGAGGTAGCCCTCGAGTGAAATCAAACTTCCATATCACCTTGTGGCCTATTTTTTCTGGACTGTGATCTTTTGGATGGGCCCAAAACCTGATTCACTTCACTGAGATCTCCCTTGTATATGGAAGAAATGTGTTCTGAAGATTTCTCCATTATTAGCATCGTTAAATTTGTGCTTTCCAATAGGTTGCAAGGCTGTGTTTGCTTTCACACACCAGGAGAAACTTCTTGCCAAGGGAGGTTGACAAAAAAACTAGACCATCTGTCCTCTTGACGTCACAGGCATTCTGCTCTGCTCTAGTGCAGGCCTGCTGACCTACTTAGCACCCCGCAGTGGCACTGTTTCACCTCAAATATGAAGAAATCAAACCAAAAAAATGTATGAAATCATGAATAAATTATAATTTAACAATAAATAAGGAAGCAGCTTCACGAATTTGCGTGTCATCCTTGCGCCCTTACGGTTCCATCTTGGGCGCTCTGGGTTCCCACTTCCTGTTCCCACCCTTGGAAGCCGCCCTCGCCCTCTGATTGGCCTCGGTCCCCTGATTTCTGTTTCAATCCATATACATCATTGGGCGTTCACCCAACAGTGACATTAACTTGTCACGCTTTTGTTTGATTAGCTGCGGTGGAACCCCGCGCGGAAATTAATGGCGCCTCCCTCATTCTCCAGGTGGACAGCGCTCAGCCCGACACTAGCGGAAGGCTCTAACCGGGCCCGGCTTTTACGCTAACAACATTTTTTTTTTTCCCCAACAGCCTTCCTTCACCAACTTTATAACGGTAAAAGAAACACTCTCTGAAACTGTCATGAGCTTCTGCACCTGAGCAGGTAACTGAACTTTCCGTCTACGGAGGACATAGCGTATAATTACTGGTTTAAAATCTAAAAGTCTAGCACTACAATGTATGCGTCATTGGCGATGTTATGCCGTATAATTACTGGCTTAATATATCTAAAGTTGAGCGTTTACAATGTGCATTGTGCGTGTTGTACTGTATAATTAATGCATTAATAATAAAGATTAGCTTAGGACTACAATGTGCGTGCGCCGTGTGGTACTGTATAATTACTGCATTAATAATACAAGGTTAGCACTACAATGTGCATTAACGCCTTGATGTTAATTGCTAATTATAATTACTGCACAATTAATAATAAGAGTTAGCAGCACTACAATGTGCATTAGCACGGAAGTGTTGTACTGTATAATTACTGCCTTTAATAATACATTTTAACATACCACAATGTTAAATTAACACCGTGTTGTACTGTATAATTACTGCCTTTAATAATACATTTAACATACTACAATGTGCATTACGCCCGATGTTGTACTATTATAATTACTGCCTTTAATAATACATTTTAACGCTTACCACAATGTGCATTAGCACCCGTGTTGTACTGTATAATTACTGCCTTTTAATAATAATACATTTAACGCACTACAATGTGCATTATAGCGCCATGTTGTACTGTATAATTACTGCCTTTAATAATACATTTAGCGCTGTGTGCATTAAGCAACGTGCCGTGTTGTACTGTATAATTACTGCATTAATAATTGACAAAATAAAATAAAAACAGTTATTTTTACATGATGTCCTTCAATGATGATTATAGTTTTATTACATAGCTTTCATAGTAACCACTGTTCTCATTGGGTCTTCCTCCGTCTCATCTTCTCCATGAGCAGATGGATTATGCCCCAACCTTCGGTGAGGCTCCAACCATGTAATGATGCTGAGACCCTCTCCCTGAGGCAGAGGCTTTCCTGCCGTCAACGGGAAGAGGAAAGTCGATCTCTTGGGAGAGCAAAAAATCTGCCTGCCGTCCGCAGGGCCTTCGGGACGAGAGTGCGCCCCGCCCGGTGGAGAGGGACTGCACACACAACTGGCTTCTTCTCAGCAGATTTATGAGATGCAGCTTGGGAATCCCTGAGGGGCAGACCTTCACTGGCCTGGCCAGCCACGACATCGGCTACCTGGTGATGATGGAAGTGGCTGACCCACCTTGGAAAAGCAGCATAAAGGCGGGGAGACAGCAGCACCGGGGCCCCCTTATATTTAAAATAGGGCGCTCTGTGGCGGTCGCCAGGCTGTTCCCAGTGAACACCACGGCGGTCAGCCAGAAGGAGGCGGTGGAAGGCTCCCCGGGGAGCCTCTGGATGGCGGTTGGTGGGAGCCGGCGACCACGCCCGGACTCTCACCTACGAGGCCTTCTATGAGTCCTCGGATGCTGAGGTGCAGAGGTGGAGTCACCGGCGAGTCGTGATCCGCGTCACTGTGATCGTTACCTGTGGTGTGGTGTGCAGGCTTCCTCCCTCAGATACAGGATGTGGCTCCAGGAAGGCCCGTCCAAGTCTGTGGGCTCCAGCATGGACTACCTGAAGAGGTATGTCCTGGAGTCAGTGGGGAAGAAGGGCGGCCATACCTCACAGCCTGCTCCAGCACATACCTCCTCAGCACCCTCCCTCAGCACCCTCCTCCGGCACCTCCTCAGCATCCTCCCTCAGCACCCTCCCTCAGCACCCTCCTCAGCACCCTCCTCAGCACCCTCCACCTCCCTCAGCACCCTCCCCATGGCCTCCTCCCCTCTCCTCCAGGCTGACTAAGCGTTCTCGGAGTGTCAGTAATAGTGGACCAGCCTTTGCTCTGTGGGTGTAGAAGTGAGTCCCGAGATGAGTTCCGAGGATTCTCTGTTGCCAATTGCCTCCTCAGAGGATGGCCCTTGCAGAACTGATGGGAGGCAGCTGCTCTCTCTGAGCTTTCAGCTGCTTCAGGTGAAAGGCCATAGTCAGTTACTGTCTTCGTTATTGCATTTAAAAACAGACAAATCATTAATTGGTTTTCCTTTTTTATCATTATGGCGTAGCTCCACCTGCTCGCACCTGCTCCCACCTGCTCTGGCCCCAGAGCAGTCTACCTACTGCCTGTCTCCCAGCGGATGTCCAGTCCTCCTGAGTAGAATCCAAAGCATGTTGGAAGTTGTGATGCTGTTTTGTTAACGTGGTTTTCTACATGTGTGTGTGTGTGTGGTACAGGTTCCTGCTCCCAGACACCTGGAGGACTCTTCCCAGAGGTGCTGTAGCACTTTAGCTGGGTCAGCCAGGCTCTGTTCACCAGGGACAGTGTTGGGAAGCCCCGTGCTGAAGGCGGGCTGCACACCTGGTACCACCCTCCAGGGCCTCGCCCGGATGTACCACCAGCCTCGGCGTCGCTCGGCGCCTTCTTCCATGCAGCCAATCTTCCTCTGGGTTCCCTACAGGATGTGGCAGTGCCCCATCAACTGCCCCATCTGCACCCATAGGATGACTTGGCTAATGGTCTGTAGCCTGGAGCAAATCCGCATAAGGTCTGGACAGGAAGCGGCTGAGCGCACTTCATGGGTACAGAGTACCTGGAGTGCACGCCGCTGTGCTGGGAAGAAGTTGGCGTCCTGGTCCATGAGTATCATGGCCCCCAGCTGAACATAAATTGCAAGGGTAATTCCCAACGGAGCTCAGATACAGGTACTTCAAAGACTTCAATCTCTAAAGGGGACTTTTGAACTCTGGGAGAGGGAGGGGAGGGGAGGGAGGGAGGTGAGATGGGGGAAGTGAGGAGGGAGGAGGAAGTGAGGAGCCTGATGATATTGATGGCCCCTTCACACCTCTCAAAGCTCAGAGACAAAGGAACAAGTTCACTCGGTGCTCCTTTGATCCAGGTCATGGCATCTCCCCCAGCAGGAGCTGCTTGAATCTTCTCTCTGAGGAGCTGGGAGCGGTTTACTTGTTATCTTCCATGATCCAGTTCTGTGGTTTTCGCGTCCTGCGTTGTCTCTGCAGCAGGCTGTGGAGTGTGACAAAGCGGGTAAATCACACGGATGAAAGCGGCAGACGCTGAGACAACAATTACAGCAGTCTCTTGCTCCTACCTGGTGGAGCAACACCACGGCCGCCCTGGTGCAACTGGAGTCCTCGCCATACTTCGCCTCCATTTATGGAACGTTTGCGATGCAGGAGTGGTGTTTCCGTTCGCCTCCTCTAGGCATCCCAGAGGTGGAGCCGGGCCCCAGCAGGAGGTGGGTGCTCTCGGCCTACGTGCGCCGACCAGCTTCTCTCTCGTCTGGGGAGATGAGGCCAAATGACCTTCATCTTTGGCACCATCATAAAGATGGACTCCACTAGAAAGGTAGGAGAATTTACAACTTCGAGGTCATTCACAATGAGAGCATCTTGGCCGGGTTCTCACCAGTCCTTCTGCTTGTGTAGATCTGCCAGGAAAGCTATGGGGCCTCGCTGCAAGGGCAGGCGCAGTGATGATGGATCTGCGTGGAGCACTTGGCTTGCGGCCAGGTGCTCATGTTCGGTCCTCACACACTGCCGCCCGAGGGCTCTGAGCTGAGGACATGAGCCGCCTGGGCTGGTCAGGCGGTGCCAGCAGGCGGGAGAAGCCTGGTCCTATGTGGACAGGGGACTGCTCGCCATCACCGGGGGGGTCAGCAGCAGCCGCTCTGGCTTCCCAAGTGGACCCAGCTCCTGAACTCCGGCCTGGACAGCTGGCACTTTGTCAGGAGGCTGGCAGCAATGGTCACCTGACTGAGCCACCCCTCTCGCGCCCACTTCATGCGCCGCCTGTCCGTCTGTCTCTTCATTGTGTGGGACCGCGGAGGCTGATAACCCCTGCTGAAGAAGCCAAGAGGGCCAGCGGGCCGGCTTGGCTGGAGGAACGTCTGCGCTCCAAAAGATGGCTCGCACTTTCGCCCGCACTGCTGCGCCATGGCGCTATGAGACCCGGGCGTCTCATCGAGGAGGCCCTGGATCCTTCAAGGCGGCCAAGGACACCATGGGCATCCTGCTGCTGGACCCGGAGGGGTGAGAGAAGGGGCATCTGGAGCACCCAAGCGCCCGCCATGGGCGTGCCTCCAGGACCCCAGAGGCTGCAGCTGTATGCCAGGACCCGGCTAGCCAGCTGACCCGGGCGGAATCCCAGGCTGCCGCTGTACCCCGCTAAGCCAGCGGCTCCACCTCCCCTGGAGTGGGTTCCACCTCCTATCAACAGGTTCATCCCTGGTGATTGATGTCTGCAACACTCACACGTTACTGTTCTGGGGAGTCTCTTCTCACCTCACTCTTCTGTCACGTTACAGGAACCAGTGCCAACGCCATACACTTCAGGTTACCTGCTGGAGGGGCCTGGCCAGCGGTGGAACAGAAGGACTTGCACTTATCGCGAAGACGCATGATTGAATCGGAAGTGTCCAACAACAGCAGCAGCAGCAGCAGCAGCAGCCGCCAGCACTTGCCGCCCAGCAGCGCAGCTTCACAGCAGTGAGCTCGTAAACTGCGTAAGCGAGCCGCTGTCCCCAGCGCCTGGCGGAGATGAGGCTGCTCCACACCTACACCCGGACAATGGACTACACAGGTACCCTCTGAGGAGGGGCACCGAGGAGGTGCTCGGTTTATTGACTGTGTTCTTAATATTCTTTTTCTGTCCTGCCACAGGAGAGTTGGTCAGGGGGTCAAATACCTGTACTCCCCAGACCGGCCGGGTAGCTGCAGGGAATTTCAGGAGGACCCGGCACGTCCCAGATGAGGAGGGAGGTGGAGGGGAGGGGGAGGTGGAGGAGGTGGAGGTGGAGGTGGAGGAGGGAAAGGGGTTGATGAGGGTTTTAGGAGATACTGCGTCTCCTGGCAGAGTATTCCCTGACAACCGCCCTCACAGCCCCCGACCTCAAAAGTCGACCTCAAGTCGACCTCAAGAATCGCCGCTTTCGCAGCCAACCGAATGCGTGATCCTTTGACCGTTTATCCTTCCCTCCGTTCTCAAAGCCTCACGATGAATGGTCTTCCTGCCCTCTGCTTAGGAGTGCGTTAGGCCTAGCTGGCTTGCAGGGTACCAGCATGTGGTGAACCTGGCCCGGTGTCTGGTGGGCGTGGCTGTGGCCCAGGTCGGCTCCGCGGTGAGTGCACCCCGGAGGGGCAGCTCTTGGCCTTGTGGGAGCAACTCCCAGTGGGAGACAAGGCCCCGGTGGCAGACTACCCCGAAGCGTTTCAGGGCCCACAGCTCACAAAGAGGCAGGTTCCAAAAAGGCCCAGAGTCTGCCGCGCAATGCGCCTTGACTCACTCTGGGTGTGGAGAGCCTGAAAAGGTAGCGATATTTGGGTCTGCTTATGCAAGTGAATCTGGTTAAGGGTCTCTCTCACTCTGACTTCCTGTTTCTCTGCCAGAGTGTTTTTCCCACAGTGAGGCAGCAGGCCCTCCACGAGCCCGGCGCCCAACAGGCTGGTGAAGGCCGTCTTCATCCAACTGTGCGGCTCCATCCGAAAGAGCTGCTCTCTGGCGGGGGCTCGGATCAGCAGCTGGATACTCAGGAGATTACTCCGTCGTCAGAGACAGCGTGCTGGCCAGCCTGGCCCTGAAAGAAGTTCCAGCTATTCCCAGGTCAGCAGAACCACGCTCACCCAGTGAGTGTAGTATCACACTCAACTAAGATGTCCATCTGTAACACAGATTCGTCTTCCAGGTGTTAATCCTGAATCAACTCCTGGGGTACAACTTTGGAAGAATGGGGGGCAATAGGCGCAAAAATTCTCCCGGAAGCGCGGTGGCATCCACCAGCGCTCACTCTGTTCAGCCCCAGTACTGCCACCCAGAGGTGTCCCAGAGCCTCACCCTGGACCCAGCCCGTGGCAGGCGGCTCCCAGAGCCTAGGTCCACTGGCAACTGCTCCCCCCACCACTGAGGCTGCTACTCCAGCTGCGGTCCACATCTTCCCATGTGTGTGTGTGTTATGTCAGCGTAAGTAAAAAAAGTATTAAACCAAATCGCATGAAATTTGTTGGGATGATTGGCGAGATTTATTATCCAGGGACCATTTATTAGATTTTTGGGATGGTCGGAGTCAAAAAGTCAAGTTGTTTGCCCTTGATCTTGTCGTAGAAATGCTAGCTAAGCAGCTTGCTGTGAAAACACCACAATATCACTTTCATGATTATTTCTCTACCTTATTCAGGGGCGTAACACATGTGTTTGTGCGTTTTATTGGCGTAAAGTAAAAAGTATTAAACCAAATGCATATGAAATTTGGTTAGATGATTGGTTATTATCCGTGGACCATTTGATTAGATTTTGGGATCATTCGGGTCAAAAAGTCAGGTTGTTTTTCCCATTGATCTTATGCGTAAATGCTAAAATAAGCAGCTTGCTGTGAAAAACACCACAATATCACTCGTGATTATTTCTCCCTTATTCAGGGGCGTAACATGTATTATTGATGCGTGTTATTAACGTGAAAGTATTAAACCGTCGCATGAAATTTGAGGTGGGATGATTGGTTATTATCCGGGGACCATTTTATTAGATTTTTAAGGATCGATCGGGTCAAAGATCCAGGTTGTTTTGCCCTTGATCTTGTAAATGAAATGCTAGCTAAGCAGCTTGCTGTGAAAAACACCTACAATATCCTTTCATGATTATTTCTCCTTATTCTTGGGGAAGCGTAACGTGTATTGTGTCGCGTGTTATTGGCGTGGTAAAAAGTATTAAACCAAATGCGCGCATGAAATTTGGTGGGATGATTAGTTATTATCCGGGGACCATTTGATTAGATTTTTGGGATCGATCAGGTCAAAAGTCAAGTTGTTTTTGCCCTTGATCTTGTCGTAAATGCTGGCTAAGCAGCTTGCTGTGATAACACCACAATATCACTGCATAATTTTATTTCTCCCTTATTCAGGGGCGTAACATTTGTTAATATTAATGCGTGTATTCTTCAGCGTAAAGTAAAAGTATTAAAACCAAATCGCATGAGGAATTTGGTTAGAATGATTGAATTATTATCACGAGGACCATTTGCATTTTAAGATGTTGGGATCGATCAGGTCAAAGTCAGGTTGTTTTCCCATTGATCTTGTATTAAGCGCTAAATAAACGGCTTGCTGTGAAAACACTTCACTAATATCACTTTCGGCGATTATTTCTCCCTTATTCAGAAGTGCAAGTAACATGTGTGTGTGTTATTAAACGTGTTATTAAGCGTAGATAAAGGAAGTATTAAACCAAATCACATGAAATTTGGTGGGATGATTGGTTATTATCCGGGGACCATTTTATTAGATTTTTTGGGATCGTCCGGATCCAAAAGTCAGGTTGTTTGCCCTTGATCTTTGTAAATGAAATGCTAGCTAAGCAGCTTGCTGTAGAAAAACTTTCACCACAATATCACTCGCGATTATTTCTCCTTATTCGAGTACGTAACATGTGTTTGTGCGTGTTATTAGCGTAAGTAAAAAAGTATTAAACCAAATCATGAGGTGAAATTTGGTGGAATGATTGGTTATTATCCGGGGACCATTTGATTACATTTTAGGATCGATCGGGTCAAAAGTCAGGTTGTTTTGCCCTTGATCTTGTAAGTAAATGCTACCGATAAGCTTCAGCTTGCTGTGAAACCTACAATATCACTGCGCGAATTATTTCTCCTTATTCAGGGGCGTAACATGTGTGTGTGCGTGTTATTAAGCGTAAATGTAG
This sequence comes from Liparis tanakae, assembly GCA_036178185.1. Lineage (NCBI taxonomy): Eukaryota > Metazoa > Chordata > Actinopteri > Perciformes > Liparidae > Liparis > Liparis tanakae. The sequence continues at coordinate 24,610 of JAYMGU010000093.1, forward strand.
AAATCATTAAAACCAAATCGCATGAAAATTTTGGTTAGATGATTAGTTATTATCCGGGATACCATTTGATTAGATTTTTGGGATCGTCGAGGTCAAGAAATCCAGGTTGTTTTCCCATTGATCTTGCTAGAAGTGAAATGATAAATAAGCAGCTTGCTGTAGAAAACACCACAATATCACTCGCGATTATTTCTCCTTATTCAGGCGTATTAACATATGTGTGTGTGTGTTATTGGCGTAAAGTAAAAAGTATTAAACCAAATCGCATGAAATTTGGTGGGATGATTGGTTATTATCCGGGGACCATTTGATTCGATTTTTGTGATTGATCGGTCAAAAGTCAGGTTATTTGCCCTTAGATCTTATGCGTAAATGCTAGATAAGCAGCTTGCTGTGCAAAGCACCTACAATATCACTCGCATAATTATTTCTGCCTTATTCAGGGCGTAACGTAATGATGTGTGCGTTTTATTAGCGTAAATAAAAAAAAGTATTAAGCAAATCAGCATGAAATTTGGTTAGATGATTGAGATTTATTATCACAGGGGACCATTTGATTAAATTTTGGGATCGTCGGGTCAAAGATCAGGTTGTTTTTCCCATTGATCTTATGCGTAGAAATGCTAAAATAAACAGCTTGCTGTAGAAAAACACTAATATCACTCGCGATTATTTCTCCCCTTATTCAGGAGGCATGTAACATGTGTTTAATCTCGTGTTCTATTAGCGTAAAATAAAAAATATTAAACCAAATGCGCATGAAATTTGGTGGGTTGATTGTTTATTATCGAGGGGACAATTTGATTAGATTTTTGGGATTGATCGGGTCAAAAGAATCCAGGTTGTTTGCCCTTGATCTTGTCGTAAATGCCTATTTCAGCAGCTTTGCTGTGAAAAGGCTACCACAATATCAATCGCGATTATTTCTCCCCTTATTAAGAGGCGTAACATGTGTGTGTCCGTGTTATTAGCGTAAGTAAGAAATAAAAAGTATTAGCAACCATCGCATGAAATTTGGTGGGATGATTGAAGTTATTATCCGGGGACCATTTGAGTTAGATTTTGGGATTGATCGGGTTTAAAAGTCCAGGTTGTTTTGCCCTTGATCTTGTCGTAAATGCTAACTTAAGCAGCTTGCTGTGGAAACCACCACAATATCACTTTGATTATTTCTCCTTATACAGGGGCGTGTAACATGTGTGTGTGCGTGTTATTAGCGTAAGTAAAAAGTATTAAACCAAATGCATGATTTGGTGGGATGATTGGTTATTATCCGGGGACCATTTGATTAGCGTTTGGGATTGATCGGATTCAAAGTCAGGTTGTTTTGCGCCTTGATCTTGTAAGTAAATGCCTAGCTAAGCAGCTTGCTGTGGAAAACTACCTAAGATCACTTTCGCGATTATTTCTCTCCCACTTATGCAGAGGCGTAACATGTGTGTCGCGTGTTATTGGCGTAAAGTAAAAAGTATTAAGCAAATCGCCATGAAATTTGGTGGGATGATTAGTTATTATCCGGGGGACCATTTGATTACATTTTAGGATCGATCAAGGGTCAAAGAAGTCAGGTTGTTTTGCCCTTGATCTTGTAAGTAAAATACTAGATAAAGCAACTTGCTGTGAAAAACACCACAATATCACTTTTTTCATAATTATTTCTCCCCCTTATTCAGAGGCGTAACATGTGTGTGTATAGTGTTATTAGCGTAAATAAAAAAGTATTAACCAATCGCATATGAAATTTGGTGGGATGATTGAATTATTATCCGGGACGGACCATTTGATTGGAATTTTGGGATTGGTAGGGTCAAAAGTCAGGTTGTTGCCCTTGATCTTGTCGTAAATGCTAGCTAAGCAACTTGCTGTAGAAAAACACCACAATATTATTCGCGTTATTTCTCCTTATTCCAGGGGCGTAACATGTGTGTGTGTGCGTGTTATTAGCGTAAGTAAAGTATTAAGCCAAATCGCGTATGAAATTTGTGGTGGGATGATTGGTTCGTATCAGGGACCATTTGATTATTTTAAGATCGTCGGGTCAAAAGTCAGGTTGTTTGCGCAGTCTTGTAAATCTTGTCGTAAATGCTAGATAAAGCAGACTTGCTGTGAAAAACACCACAATATCTTTTCGCAATTATTTCTCCCCTTATTCAGGGGGCGTAACATGTGTTATTAATGCGTGTTATTGGCGTAAGTAAAAAGTATTAAACCAAAATGCATGAAATTTGGTTAGATGATTGAATTATTATCCGGGGACCATTTGATTAGATTTTTGGGATCGTCGGGTCAATAGTCAGGTTGTTTTCCCATTGATCTTGTCGTGAAATGTTAAATAAGCAGCTTGTAGAAAACACCACAATATCACTTTCGCGATTATTTCTCCTTATTCAGGGCGTAACATATTATTATTATGCGTGTTATTACGGCGTAAAGTAAAAAAGTATTAAACCAAATGCATGAAATTTGGTCGGATGATTGGTTATTATCCGGGGACCATTTGTTGATTAGATTTTGGGATTGATGGGGTCAAAAAGTCAGGTTGTTTGCCCTTGATCTTGTAAAGTAAATGCTAGCTAAGCAGCTTGCTGCTGAAAACTTTCCTACAATATCACTTTCGCGATTATTATTTCTCCCACCTTGATGGGGGCGTAACATGTGTGTTTGCGTGTTATTCGGCGTAAAGAAATAAAAAACGTATTAAACCAAATCGCATGAAATTTGGTGGGATAATGGTTATTATCCGAGGACCATTTGATTACATTTTAGGATCGATCCGGGTCCAAAAGTCAGGTTGTTTGCCCTTGATCTTGTCGTAAATGCTGAATAATCAACTTGCTGTGAAAACACCACAATATCACTTTCGCGATAATTATTTCTCCCCTTATTCAGAGGAAACATTAACATATGTATTATTGCGTGTTATTGGCGTAAAACAAAAAAAGTATTAAACCAAATCGCATGAAATTTGGTTAGATGATTGGTTATTATCGAGTCACCATTTGATTAGATTTTGGGATCGATCGGGTCAAAAAAATCAGGTTGTTTTCCATTGATCTTGTAAAGTAAATGCTAAATAAGCCAGCTTGCTGTGTGAAAAACACCACAATATCGCTCAGCGATTATTTCTCCCCTTATTCAGAGCGCTAACATGTGTGTGTCTGCGTGTTATTCGCGTGAAATAAAAAAGTATTAAAACCAAATGTCGCATAAGAAATTTGGTGGGATGATTGGTTATTATCCGGGGACAAATTTGATTAGAATTTTGGGATTGATCGGAGTCAAAAGTCAGGTTGTTTGCCCTTGATCTTGTCATTAAATGCTAGCTAAGCAACTTGCTGTGAAAACACCACAATATCTTGCGCGATTATTTCTCCCTTATTCAGGGGCGTAACGTAATGGTATTAATGCGTGTTATTCCCGTAAGTAAAGTAAAGTATTAAACTAAATGGCATGAAATTTGGTGGGATGATTGGAAAGTTTATTATCCGGGGACCATTTGATTAGATTTTGGGACCCATTGATCGGAGTCAAAAGTCAGGTTGTTTTGCCCTTATGATCTTGTATGCATTAAGCCACTAGCTAAAGCAGCTTGCTGTGAAACACCACCACAATATCACTTTCGCGATTATTTTCTACTCCCTTATTCAGAGGCGTAACATGTGTGTGTGCGTGTTATTAGCGTAAGTAAAAAAGTAAACCAAATCGTAAGAAATTTGGTTAGATGATTGTAGTTATTATCCGGGGACCATTTGATTACATTTTGGGATCGTCCCGGGTCTAAAAGTCAGAGTTGTTTTCCCATTGATCTTTATGCGTAAATGTTAAATAAGCAGCTTGCTGTGAAAAGCCTACAATATCTTTTCGCGATTATTTCTCCCCCTTATTCAGGGAAACGTAACATGTGTATTATTAATGGCGTGTTATTAGCGTAAGTAAAAAGTGATAAACCCAAATCGCATGAAATTTGGTGGATGATTAGTTATTATCCGAGGACCATTTGATTAGATTTTGGGGATTGATCGGGTCAAGAAGTCAGGTTGTTTTGCCCTTGATCTTGTCGTAAATGCTAAATTTAAGCAGCTTGGTGTGAAAACACCACAATATCACTCGCGATTATTTCTCCTTATTCAGGGGCGTAACATGTGTGTGTGCGTGTTATTAACGTAAATAAAAAAGTGTTAAACCAAATGCGCAAATTTGGTGGGATAATTGTGTTATATATCGAGGGACCATTTGATTACATTTTAGATACGATCGGGTCCAAAAAATCAGGTTCATTTTGCCCTTGATCTTGTAAGTAAATGCTAGATAATCAACTTGCTGTGAAAACACCCTAATATCACTTTCATAATTATTTCTCCCTTATTCAGGGGCGTAACATGTGTGTGTGCGTGTTATTAGCGTAAAGAAAAAAGTATTAAACCAAATGTCGCATGAAATTTGGTTAGATGGTTAGTTATTATCCGGGGACCATTTGATTAGATTTTGGGATCGATCGGGTCAAAAGTCAGGTTATTTTCCATTGATCTTGTCGTCAATGCTAAATAAGCAGCTTGCTGTGAAAACACTACAATATCACTCATGATTATTTCTCCCTTATTCAGAGGCGTAACATGTGTGTGTGTGTGTTATTCGCGTAAGTAAAAAGTATTAAACCGTCGCATGAAATTTGGTGGGTTGATTGGTTATTATCCGGGGACCATTTGATTAGATTTTTGGGATTGATGAGGTCAAAAGTCAGGTTGTTTGCCCTTGATCTTGTCGTAAATGCTAGCTAAGCAACTTGCTGTGAAAACACCACAATATCACTCACGATTATTTCTCCCTTATTCGGGAAGCGTAACATGTGTGTGTCAAACTATGTTATTCAGCGTAAGTAAAAAGTATTAAACCAAATCGCATGAAATTTGGTGGGATGATTGGATTATTATCCGGGGACCATTTGATTAGATTTTGAGATTGATCGAGGTCCAAAGAAATCAGGTTATTTGCCCTTGATCTTGCAATGGTAAATGCTAGATAAGCAGCTTGCTGTGAAAAACACCTTTCTAATATCACTCGCGATTATTTCTCCTTATTCAGGGGCGTAACATGCAACAACAATGTTTAATATATAATGCGTGTTATTCGGCGTAAATAAAAAAGTATTAAACCTAATCGCATAGAAATTAGGTGGGATGATTGGTTATTATCCGAAGGGACCATTTGATTAGATTTTGGGATCGGTCGGGTCAAAAGTCCAGGTTGTTTTTGCCCTTGATCTTATCGTAAATGCTAGATAAGCAGCTTGCTGTGAAAAACACCACAATATCACTTTCGCGATTATTTCTCCTTATTCCGTAATGCGTAACATGTGTTTGTGCGTGTTATTGGCGTAAGTAAAAAGTATTAAACCAAATCGCATGAAATTGGAATTGGGATGATTGGTTATTATCCGAGGACCATTTGATTAGATTTTGGGATCGTCGAGGTCCAAAAGTCAGGTTGTTTTGCCCTTGATCTTGTAAAGCTAAATGCTAGCTAAGCATTTTGTAAAACACCACAATATCACTCTCGATTATTTCTCCCTTATTCAGAGGCGTAACATGTGTGTGTAATGCGTGTTATTGGCCGTAAGTAAAAAGTATTAAACCAAATCGCATTAGAATTTGGATTGATGATTGGGTATTATCCGGGGCCATTTGATTAGATTTTTGGGATCGTCGGGTCAAAAAGTCAGGTTGTTGCCCTTGATCTTGTATGCGTAAATGCTAGCTATAAGCATTTGCTGAAAACACCACAATATCACTTTTCGCGATTATTTCTCCTTTATTCAGGGGCGTAACATGTGTGTGTGTGCAATAAGTATTATTAGCGTAAGTAAAAAAGTATTAAACCAAATGCGCGCATGAAATTTGGTGGGATGATTGGTTATTATCCAGGGGACCATTTGATTAGATTTTGGGATTGATGATGTCGGCTCAAAGGTCAGGTTGTTTTGCCCTTGATCTTGTCATCACTGAATAAAACAGGTTTTCTGGTGTAAATTCCCTCTTGTCACTGCTGACCTGATTTGAACCAGAGTCTATAAGTAGAATTGATTTCAACAAGCGGCAGGGGATTTTGATTGCTTTTATTTAAGGCGCCTGGATAGTCAGGGGTGATTTTGCGTGTTTTCCTCATTCTAGTTAAGCAGCAGCTTGCCGTGAAAACACCACAATAATGGCAGAAGCCTGACAAAATAAGTTATTCCATAAACAGGGAGAATTCTCAGTGAGGGGAATCAGGCTGGGCTCATCAAAAGATCACAGTCCAGAAAACAAAAGGTCACATGGTGACACAGTTTGATTCGGAGGACTTGGACTAATCTCACTAGAAGTTCTTTCAATCTGTTATGCCGTGCACTTACCCAATATTTTTTTTCTTTTTTTTACTTACCTAATGCACGAGGAGGCTCAGCCTATATAGGCAGAAAGAGAGCCTGACAAAAATCAAAGTTCAACTCATTGGTGTTCCTCTCCATGGAAGTCTTTAGTAAAAGGCAAAAGACTTTTTAGTTTTAAGAAGAAACCCAAGTGTTGACCTGCCAAGATCAGAAAGTAACCTAGACCTCCCACTCCGATATCTCGCATGGTGAGCCTCGGGTGACGTGTTCCAGATCCCAAGCCACACCCCCCTTACATGTTTAAAAAGGTTTGCCTACAGCCACACCCATTTTCATGTGATGAAAAGGAACATTCCAACATAGTCCTCTTTGTTGTCAAAATTAGCCATATCGACCAATTTGATGACTTGATTCCTTTCATTAGAGGGAGAATCAGGAAGAGAAGAATACAGGAATTTTTCTTTTAAACAATGTGTTTGAAGGTGCACTGTTCCCAACAATACTGCAATACGAGGTCTGTCGTGGAGTGGAATGAAGAAGCTCCTTTTCATCCGCCAATGCTAAAAATCTGCTTAATAAGATTTGCTCCTTATAGAGGATATATCAGATATTAAACTGATAAGAACAGATACTACATGATCTTAGCCAAAAGGCGAAGCCACACTTTGCTTTTTAAATCTATCAATATGTTTTTGTTTTTTCATAATACATTAAGTTGAAAGTTTCTCATTCATCCTCAAATTATAAAACTACAACGTCAACTGCGTTTTGGAGGAATAAGTTAAGAGCTTACAGCACCTGGTATTCCCAGGCAGATCTCCCATCAAGTACTAACCAGGCCGACTCTGCTTGCAGCTTCGAGATCTGAGCATCACCATACTGGTGTGGCCGTATGGAATTTTCCTGCCACACATTGCTTTTTAAATCAATCAATATGTTGTTGTTTTCATAATACATTAAAGTTGAAAAGTTTCTCATTCATCCTCAAATTATAAAACTGCGCGTCGACTTCGTTTGGAGGAATATATTAATGAGCTTACAGCACCTGGTATTCCCAGGCAGTCTCCTCATCAAGTACTAACCAGCCCGACTCAGCTTAGCTTCGAGATCTGGCCGAGATCAAGGCGTCACCAGACTGGTGTGACCGTAGAAATATGTTGCTGCCACACTTTGCTTTTTAAATCTATCAATATGTTTTTGTCATTTCATAATAAATTAATATGTTGAAAGTATCTCGTTTTTTTTTTCTCAAATGATAAAAAGTGCTGGCGTCGACTGCGTTTTGGAGGAATAAGTTAAAGAGCTTACAGCACCTGGTATTCCCCAGGTGGTATCCCATCAAGTACTAATCAGGACCGACTCTGTTTAGCTTCGAGATCTGGCCGAGATCGAGGCGTCACCAGACTAGTGTGGCCGTAGGCAATATTTTTTGCAAGCCACGCTTTACTTTTTAAATCTATCAATATGTTTTTTTCATAATACACATTAATATTGAAAGTATCTCGTTTTTATTTTTCTCAAATGATAAAAAGTGCAAGCTTGTCACGACTGCGTTTTGGAGGAATAAGTTAAAGACCTTCCAGCACCTGGTATTCCTAGGCGGTGTCTCCAATCCAAGTACTTCTTAGGCCCGACTCTGTTTAGCTTCGAGATCTGGCTGAGATCCAGGCGTCCACTGAACTGGTATAGCCTTGCAGGCAATATTTGCTGAACTCAATTTGCTTTTTTAAATCTATCAATATATTTTTTTTCATTTCATAATACAGTAATGTTGAAAGTATCTCGTTTTTTTTTTTCTCAAATGATAAAAGTGCAGCGTTGACTAGCGTTTTGGAGGAATCTTAAGTTAAAGAGCTTACAGTACCTGGTATTCCAGGCGGTCTCCCATCAAATAATAACCAGGCCCGAATCTGTTTAGCTTCCGAGATCTGACTTGAGATCACGAGTCACCAGACTGTGAACTGTGTAATGGCCGTGAGGCAATATTTAAAGCCACACTTTGCTTTTTTAAATCTATCAATATGTTTTTTGTCATTTCATAATACATTAATGTTGGAAGTATGTCGTTTCTTTTTCTTTCTCAAATGATAATAAAAGTGCAAGCTTGTCGGCTGCGCGTTTTTGGAGGAAAAAAGTTAATGAGCTTACAGCACACCTGGTATTCTCAGGCGGTCTCCCATCCAAGTACTAACCAGGCCCGACTCTGCTTAGCTTCGAGATCTGGCGAGATCGGGCGTCACCAGGCTACTGGTGTGGCCATAGGCAATGTTGCTAATACCACACTTTTGCTGCTTTTAAATCTATCAATATGTTTTTTTTTCAAATAACATTAATATTGAAAGTACCTCGTTTTTTCTTTCTCCAAATGATAAAGATTGCAACGTCTGCTTGTCGATTGCGTTTTGGAGGAATAAGTTAATGAAGGCTTACAGCACCTGGTATTCCCAGGCGGTCTCCATCAGAAAGTACTAACCAGGCCGACTGTTTAGCTTCCGAATCTGTGAGATGAATTGTCACCAGACTGTTGTGGCCGTGAAGCAGAAATTTCCCAGCCACTCTTTGCTTTTTAAATCTATCAATATGTTTTTTCATAATAAATTAATATTTGAAAGTATCTCGTTTTTTTTTTTTCTCAAATGATAAAAGTCTTACCGCGTCGACTGCGTCGTTTTGGAGGAATAAGTTAAAAGAGCTTACAGCACCTGGGTCAGTATTCCCAGGCAGTCTCCCATCAAGTACTAACCAGGCCCGACTCTGCTTAGCTTCGAAGATCTGGCGAGAAGAAGTCGGGCGTCCACCAGACTGGTTGGTTGTGGCCGTAGGCAATATTTCTAAAGCCACTCTTTGCTTTTAAATCTATCAATATGTTTTTTGTCATAATAAATTAATATTGAAAGTATCTCTTTTTTTTTTCTCAAATGATAAAATAGTGCGTCGACTACGATTTGGAGGAATAAGTTAAAGAGCTTACAGCACCTGGTATTCCCAGGCAGTCTCCCATCAAGTACTAACCAGGCCGACTCTGCTTGGCTTCGAGAGATCTGGCCGAGATCAGGCGTCACCGAACTGGTGTGGCCGTAGGCAACTTTTTGCTGCCACGCTTTGCTTTTTAAATCTATCAATATGTTTTTTTTTCATAATAAATTAATATTGAAAGTATCTCTTTTTTTTTTCTCAAATGATAAAAGTGCAAAGTGCAGCGTCGACTACGTTGCGTTTGGAGGAATAAGTTAAGAGCTTACAGCACCTGGTATTCCCAGGGGGTCTCCCATCAAGTACTAACCAGGCCCGACTCTGCTAGCGCTTCCGAGAAGCTAGACGAGATCGAGGCGTCATCAAGACTGGTGTGGCCGTGGGCAATATTTGCTACCACGCTTTGCTTTTTTAAATCTATCAATATATTTTTTTTTCATAATACATTAATATTGAAGAGTATCTCGTTTCTTTTCTTTCTCAAATGATAAAAATTACCCTAGCGTCGACTAGCGTTTACGAGGAGATAAGTTAAAGAGCTTACAGCACCTGGAAGTAATTCCCAGGCGGTCTCCCATCAAAATGCCTAACCAGGCCCAGATCTGCTTAGCTTCCGAGATCTGGCCAGATCGAGGCGTCGCCCAGAGACTTCTAGGTGTGGTGTGGCGTAGTGGCAATATTTGCTACCCGCTTTGCTTTTTAAATCTATCAATATGTTTTTGTCATTTCATGATACGTGTATTAATGTTGGAAAAATATCTCTTTTTTTTCTCTTTCTCAAATGATAAAAAGTGCTGCGTGGAAGCGGAAAACTGCGTTTGGAGAGAATAAGTTCACAAAGGAGAAACTTCCAGCACCTGGTATTCCCAGGCGGTCTCCCATCAAGTACTAACCAGGCCCGACTCTGCTTAGCTTCCGAGATCTGGCCGAGATCGAGGTAGTCATCGAATAATGTGGTGTGGCCGTAGGCAGCCATATTTGCTATACCAAGCTTTGCTTTAAATCTATCAATATGTTTTTTTGTCATAATACATTAATGTTGAAAGTATCTCGTTTTTTTTTTTCTCAAATGATAAAAAGTGCAACGTCAAACTTGCTTTTGGAGGAAAAAAGTTAATGAGCCACAGCACCTGGAAATCCCAGGCAGTCTCCCATCAAGTACTAACCAGGCCGACTCTGCTTAGCTTCCGAGATCTGGCGAGATTGTCGTCACCAGACTGTTGTGGCCGTAGGCAATATTTCCTGCCACTCTTTGCTTTTAAATCCATCAATATGTTTTTTGATGATTCATGATACACGTGTAATATTGAAAGTATCTCGTTTTTTTTTTTTTGTCAAATGGTAAAGCTGCTTACGTCGACTTCGCGTTTTGGAGGAATAAGTTTAAAGAGCTTACAGCTTCCTGCACTATTCCCAGGCAGGAGGTCTCCCAGCCAGAAATTATAACCAGGCCAGTCCGACTGCTGTAGCTTCGAGATCTATGGCGAGATCACGAGCGTCACCGAGACTGGTGTGGCCGTAAAGTAGGCAATATTTGCTACTTCCGCTTTGCTTTTTAAATCTATCAATATGTTATTTTTACCAATATAATACATTAATGTTGAAAGTATCTCGTTTTTTCTTTCTCAAATGATAAAAGTGCAGCGTCGACTTTTCGCGTTTTGGAGGAATAAGTTAAGAAGCTTACAGCACCTGGTATTCCCAGGCAGTCTCCATACAAAGTAATAACCAGGCCCGACTCTGCTTAACTTCGAGATCTGGCAGAGATCGGTCCACCAGACTGGTGTGGCCGTAGGCAATATTGCTGCCACGCTTTGCTTTTTAAATCTATCAATATGTTTTTTGTCATTTCACCTAATACATTAATATTTGAAAGTATCTCGTTTTTTTTTTCTCAAATGATAAAAGTGCAGCGTCGACTGCGTTTTGGAGAATAAGTTAAAAAACTTTACAGCACCTGGTATTCAATGGAAGCGGTCTCCCATCCAAAGTACTAACCAGGCCCGACTCTGCTTAGCTTCGAGATCTGGCGAGATCGGGCGTCACCCGAACTGGTGTGGCCGTGAGCAATATTTCCAACCACTCTTTGCTTTTTAAATCTATCAATATGTTTTTTTTCATTTCACCAATACATTAATATTGAAAGTATCTCTTTTTTTTCTCAAATGATAAAAGAAGTGCTGCGTCGTGACTACGTTTTGGAGGAATAAGTTAAAAGAGCTTACAGCACCTGAGTATTCCCAGGCGGTCTCCCATCCAAAGTACTAACCAGGCCCGACTCTGCTTAGCTTCGAGATCTGGCGAGATCGAGGCGTCACCAGACTGTGGGTGTGGCCACGTAGGCAATATTTGCTGCCACGCTTTGCTTTTTTAAATCTATCAATATGTTTTTTTGTTTTCATAATAAATTAATAATGAAAGTATCTCTTTTTTTTCTCAATGATAAAAAGTGCAAGCGTCGACTAGATTTTGAAGGAATAAGTTAAGAGCTTACAGCACCTGGTATTCCCAGGCAGTCTCCCATCAAGTACTAACCAGAGCCCGACTCTGCTTAGCTTCCGAGAATCCGGCTGACGATCGATCGAGGCGTCACCAGACTGGTGTGGCCGTGGAAGCAATATATTTGCTGCACGCTTTGCTTTTTCAAATCTATCAATATGTTTTTTTGTCATCATAAATTAATATTGAAAGAAGGAAGTATCTCGTTTGTTTTTCTTTCTCAAATGATAAAAGTGCAAGCGTCGACTGCGTTTTTGGAGGAAGAAGTTAAAGATGAACTTACAGCACCTGGTATTCCCAGGCAGTCTCCCATCAAGTACTAACTTCCAGGCCCGACTCTCGCTTTAGCTTCCGAGATCTGGCGAGATCGGGAAGCGTCATCACCAGACTGGTGTGGCCGTAGAAGCAATATTTGCTGCCACGCTTTGCTTTTTAAATCTATCAATATGTTTTTTGTCATTTCATAATACATTAATGTTGAAAGTATCTCGTTTTTTTCTTTCCTCAAATGATAAAAGTGCTGGCGTCGGACATGCGTTTTGGAGGAATAAGTTAAAGAGCTTACAGCACCTGGTATTCTGAGGCGGTCTCCATCAAAAGTACTAACCAGGCCCGACTCTGCTTAGCTTCGAGATCTGGCAGAGATCGGGGCGTCCTGAACCAGACAAAGTTGTGGCCGTAGGCAATATTTGCTGCTGCAGCTTTTGCTTTTTAAATCTATCAATATGTTTTTTTTCATAATACATTAATATTATTAAGAAAGAGTATCTCGTTTTTTTTTTTCTCAAATGATAAAAAGTGTTTAGCGTCGACTAGATTTTGGAGGAATAAGTTAAAAACTTACAGCACCTAAACCTATCTCCCAGGCGGTCTCTCCATCAAGTACTAACCAGGCCCACGACTCTGTAGCTTCCGAGATCTAGCTGAGATCGGGGGCGTCCTGAAATGGTGTGGCCGTAGGCAATATTTGCTACCACGCTTTGCTTTTAAATCTATCAATATGTTTTTTTTTTTGTTATTTCATAATGCATTTTAATATTGAAAGTATCTCGTTTTTTTCTTTCTCAAATGATAAAAAGTGCCAGCGTCGACTGCGTTTTGGAGGAATAAGTTCAAAGAGCTTACAGCACCTGGTATTCCCAGGCCGGGTCTCCCATCCAGAAGTACTAACCAGGCCGACTCTGCTTAGCTTCCGAGATCTGGCCGAGATCCCGGGCGTCACCAGGCACTGCGGTGTGGCCGTAGGCAACGTGTGCTGCTATCACGCTTTGCTTTTTAAATCTATCAATATGTTTTTTTTTCATAATAAATTAATATTGAAAAGTATCTAGTTTTTTTTTCTCAAATGATAAAAAGTGCTATGCGTCGACTAGATTTTGGAGGGAATAAGTTAATGAGCTTCTGGAAGCACAGCACCTGGTATTCCCAGGCGGTCTCCCATCAGAGTACTAACCAGGCCCGACTCTGCTTAGCTTCGAGATCTGTAGCGAGATCCAGGCGTCAACCAGACTGGTGTGTAGCCGTGAGCAATATTTTAGCTACGCACTCTTTGCTTTTTAAATCTATCAATATGTTTTTTTGTCATACATTAATATTGAAAGTATCTCTTTTTTTTTTTCTTTCTCAAATGCTACTAAAAAGTGCTAGCGTCGACTGCGTTTTTGGAGAATAAGTTAAAGAGCTTACAGCACCTGGTATTCCCAGGCGGTCTCCATCCAAGTGTTACTAACCAGGCCCGACTCTGAGATTGGCTTCGAGATCTGGCCGAGATCGGGCGTCACCAGACTGTTGTGGCCGTAGGCAAATATTGCTGCCACTCTTTGCTTTTAAATCTATCAATATGTTTTTTTCATAATAAATTAATATTGAAAAGTATCTCGTTTTTTTTTCTCAAATGCTAAAAAGTGCTAGCGTCGACTGGATTTTTTGAGGAATAAGTTAAGAGCTTACAGCACCTGGTATTCCCAGGCAGTCTCCCATCCAGAGTACTAACCAGGCCCGACTCTGCTTAGCTTCGAGATCTGGCCGAGATCGGGCGTCACCAGACTGTGGTGTGGCCGTAGGCAATATTTGCTGCCACGCTTTTGCTTTTTAAATCTATCAATATGTTTTTTTGTCATTTCATAATACATTAATGTTGAAAGTATCTCGTTTTCTTTCTCAAATGATAAAATTACTGCTTGTCGAATCGTTTTGGAGGAAAAAGTTAGCTTCGAGGTCTGGCGAGATCGAGGCGTCACCAGACTGGTGTGGCCGTGAAGCAATATTGCTGCCACGCTTTGCTTTTAAATCCATCAATATGTTTTTTGTCATTTCATAATACATTAATGTTGAAAGTATTTCGTTTTTATTTTTCTCAAATGATTGCTAAAAAGTGCTGCTTGTCGACGCTGCGTTTTGGAGGAATAAGTTAAAAGCTTACAGCACCTGGTATTCCCAGGCGGTCTCCCCATCCAGAAGTACTAACCAGGCCCGACTCTGCTTAGCTTCGAGATCTGGCAGATGGCAGCGTCGGGGCGTCACTGGCATTTTAACTGGTGTGGCCCGTGAGCAATATTTGCTGCCACGCTTTGCTGCTTTTTAAATCTATCCAATATGTTTTTTGTCATTTCATAATACATTAATATTGAAAGTATCTCGTTTTTTTCTCAAATGATAAAAGTTAGCGTCGACCTTCTGCGTTTTGGAGGAATAAGTTAAGAGCTTACAGCACCTGGTATTGTTGGCGGTCTCCCATCCAAGTACTAACCAGGCCCGACTCTGCTTAGCTTCGAGATCCTGGCAGATCGACTTGGCGTCACCAGGCTGGTGGTGGCCGTAGGCAATATTGCTGCTGCAGCGCTTTGCTTTTTAAATCTATCAATATGTTTTTGTCATTTCATAATACATTAATATTGAAAGTATCTCGTTTTTTTTTTCTCAAATGATAAAAGTGCTAGCGTCGACTGCGTTTTTGGAGGAATAAGTTAATGAGCTTACAGCACCTGGAAAGCTTGATATTCCCAGGCGGTCTCCAATCCAGAAAGTACTAACCAGGCCCGACTCTGCTTAGCTTCGAGATCTGGCGAGATGCAGGAGGCGTCACCAGACTGTGGTGTGGCGTAAGGCAATATATCCTGCCACACTTTGCTTTTTCAAATCTATCAATATGTTTTTTTTTTCATAATACATTAATATTGAAAGTATCTCGTTTTTTTTTCTTTCTCAAATGATAAAAGTGCAACGTCGACTGCGTTTTGGAGGAATAAGTTAAAGAAGCTTACAACAACACCTGGTATTCCCAAGGCGGTCTCCCATCCAGGAAGTACTAACCAGGCCCGACTCTGCTTAGCTTCCGAGATCTCCTGGCGAGATCGAGGCGTCACCAGAACTGGTGTGGCGTACTTGAAGCAATATTTGCTGGCACGCTTTGCTTTTTTAAATCTATCAATATGTTTTTGTCATTTTCATAAATTAATGTTGAAAGTGTCTCGGTTTTTTTTTTTCTCGAATGATAGAAGTACAACTTGTCGACTGCGTTTTGGAGGAATAAGTTAAAGAGCTTACAGCACCTGGTATTCCCAAGGCGGTGTCCCATCAAGTACCTAACTCCCAGGCCCGACTCTGTTTAGCTTCCGAGATCTGTGGCCGAGATCAGGCGTCACCAGCTTTAACTGGTGTGGCCGTGAAGCAATAGTTTCTGCCACGCTTTGCTTTTAAATCTATCAATATGTTTTTTTCATTTTCATAATACATTAATATTGAAAGTATCTCTTTTTTTTCTTTCTCAAATGATAAAAAGTGCTAGCGTCGACTGCGTTTGGAGGAATAAGTTAAAAGAAACTTACAGCACCTGGTATTCCCAGGCAGTCTCCCATCAAGTACTAACCAGGCCGGCTCTGCTTAGCTTCCGAGACCGAGGTCGAGGCGTCACCAGACTGGTGTGGCCGTAGGCAATATTTCTGCCACGCTTTGCTTTTTAAATCTATCAATATGTTTTTTGTCATTTTCATAATACATTAATATTGAAAGTATCTCTTTTTTTTTCTCAAATGATAAAAGATACCTGCAACGTCGACTACTTTGATTTTGGAGGAATAAGTTTAAAAGCTTACAGCACCTGGTATTCCCATTGGGCGGTCTCCCCAATCAAAGTACTAACCAGGCCCGACTCTGCTTAGCTTCGAGATCTCTGGCCGAGATCGAGGCGTCACCAGACTCATTGTGGTGGCCGTGAAGCAATATTTCCTGCCACTCTTTGCTTTTTAAATCTATCAATATGTTTTTTGTCATTTTCATAATACATTAATGTTGAAAGTATCTCGTTTTATTTTTTCTCAAATGATAAAAGATGCTGCGCGTCGACTTCTAGCGTTTTGGAGGAATAAGTTAATGAGCTTACAGCACCTGGTATTCCCAGGCGGTCTCCCATCCAAGTACTAACCAGGCCCGACTCTGCTTAGCTTCGAGATCTGGCCGAGATCGAGGTCAGTCACACCGAACTGGTGTGGCCGTGGGCAATATTTCCCAGCCACTCTTTGCTTTTTAAATCTATCAATATGTTTTTTTCATAATAAATTAATATTGAAAGTATCTTGTTTTTTTCTTTCTCAAATGATAAAAAAGTCTGCTGCTTGTCGACTGCGTTTTGGAGGAATAAGTTAAGAGCTTACAGCACCTAGTATTCCCCAGGCGGTCTCCATCCAAGAAGTAACAACCAGGCCGACTCTGCTTAGCTTCCGAGATCTGGCAGCGAGATCGAGGCGTCACCAGACTGGTGTGGCCGTGAAAGCAATATTCCCTGCCACTCTTTGCTTTTCAAATCTATCAATATGTTTCTTTTGTCATTTCATGATACATTAATACATTTAATATTGAAAGTATCTCGTTTTTATTTTTCTCAAATGATAAAGAAGTTACTAGCGTCGACTAGCGTTTGGAGGAATAAGTTAAGAAACTTACAGCACCTGGTATTCCCAGGCAGTCTCCCATCCGAGAGTACTAACCAGGCCCGACTCTGCTTACAGCTTCCGAGATCTGGCAGAGATCGGTGTCACCAGAACTGGTGTGCGTGAGCAATATTTGCTGCCAGGCTTTGCTTTTTTAAATCTATCAATATGTTTTTTTTTCATAATAATACATTAATATTGAAAGTATCTCGTTTTTTTTTTTCTCAAATGATAAAAGTGCAGCGTCGAGTGCGTTTTGGAGGAATAAATTAAAGCGCTTACAGCACCTGGTATTCCCAGGCGGTCTCCCATCCAAGTACTAACCAGGCCCGGCTCTGTAGCTTCGAGATCTACGAGGATCAGGCGTCACCAGACTGTGGTGTGGCCCGTGCGTGAAACTGCAATATTTGCTGCCCTCTTTGCTTTTTTAAATCTATCAATATGTTTTTGTCATTTCATGATACGTTAATGTTGAAAGTATCGTCTTTTTTTTCTCTCAAATGATAAAGATTCTGCTTGTCGACTTTCGCGTTTTGGAGGAATAAGTGTAAAGAGCTTTCCAGCACCTGGTATTCCCAGGCGGTCTCCCATCCAAGTACTAACCAGGCCCGACTCTGCTTAGCTTCGAGATCTAGCGAGATCGGCCAGTCAACATGACTGTGGTGGCCGTAGGCAATATTGCTGCCACTCTTTGCTTTTTTTAAATCTATCAATATGTTTTTTTTCATAATAAATTAATGATTGAAAGTATCTCTTTTTTTCTTCTCAAATGATAAAAAGTGCAAGCATCGACTGCGTTTTGGAGGAATAAGTTAAAGAGCTTACAGCACCTAGGTATTCCCAGGCGGTCTCCCATCAAAGTACTAACCCAGGCACGACTCTGCTTAGCTTCGAGATCTGGCAAGCGAAGCGGGCGTCACGCCAGACTGAATGTGGCCGAGTAGGCAATGGCCATTTCCTGTTTCCACTCTTTGCTTTTTTAAATCTATCAATATGTTTTTATCATATACATTAACAATATTTGAAAGTATCTCTTTTTTTTTTTCTCAAATGAAAAAATTACTAGCGTCGACTTTGCGTTTTGGAGGAATAAGTTAAAGAGCTTACAGCACCTGGTATTCCCAGGCAGTCTCCCTTCTAAGTACACCAACCAAACGCGACTCTGCTTAAACTTCCGAGATCTGGCGAGATCGGGCCCCGCCGAGCTGGTGTGTAGGCAATATTTGCTGCCACGCTTTGCTTTTTTAAATCTATCAATATGTTTTTTTCATAATAAATTAATATTGAAAGTATCTCTTTTTTTTCTCAAATGATAAAAAGTGCTGCGTCGACCTTTTGGAGAAAAAAGTTAATGAGCTTTCTAGCTTTCAAATATTCTCAGGCAGTCTCCCATCAAGTATAACCAGGCCCGACTCTGCTTAGCTTCCGAGATCTGGCGAGATCGGGCGTCACCAGACTTGGTGTGTATAGGCAATATATTTGCTGCCACGCGCTTTGCTTTTTAAATCTATCAATATGTTTTTTTCATAATACGTGTATTGAAAGTTATCTCGTTTTTTCTTTCTCAAATGATAAAGTGCAACGTCGACTGCGTTTTGGAGAATAAGTTAAAGAGCTTACAGTACCTGGTATGCAGGAGGTCTCCCATCAAGTACTAGCAGTCCGACTCCTGTTTACAGCTTCGAGATCTGGCCGAGATCACGAGTCACCAGACTGTGTGGTGTGGCCGTGAGCTTAATATTTCATACCACCCTTTGCTTTTAAATCTATCAATATGTTTTTTGTCATTTTCATAATACATTAATGTTGTTGAAAGTATCTAGTTTCTTTTTCTTTCTCAAATGATAAAGAGATTACTAGCGTCGACGCTGCGTTTTGGAGGAAAAAGTTAATGAGCTTACAGCACCTAAGTATTCCCAAGGCAGTCTCCCATCCAAGTACTAACCAGGCCCGACTCTCTGCTTAGCTTCAGATCTGTTGATGAGATGGGGCGTCACCAGACTGGTGGTGGCCGTAGAGCATGTTGCTGCGCTTGCTTTTTTAAAAATCTCCATCAATATAATTTTTTTTTTCATAATACATTCATATTGAAAGTATCTCGTTTTTTTCTTTCTCAAATGATAAAGTGCAATGGGCGCTGCGTTTTGGAGGAAAAAAGTTAAGAGCTTACAGCACCTGGTATTCCCAAGGCGGTCTACCATCAAGTACTAACCAGGCCCAAACTCTGTAGCTTCCGAGATCTGGCAGGGTCGAGGCGATGCCAGACTGGTGTGTGCAGGCAATGTTTGCTATACTTGCCATTGCTTTTTTAAATCTATCAATATGTTTTTTGTCATTTCATAATACATTATCAATGAAAGTATCTCTTTTTTTTTTCTCAAATGATAAAAATTCTGCTGTCTCGACTTCGTTTGGAGGAATAAGTTAGAAAGAGCTTACAGCACCTGAAGCCATTTGAGCAGTCTCCCCATCAAATACTAACCAGTCGACTCTGTTTAGCTTCCGAGATCTGACGAGATCTCGAGTCACCAGACTGGTGTGGCCGTAGGCAATATTTCATGCCACACTTTGCTGTTTTAAATCTATCAATAGGTTTTTTTGTCATTTCATAATACATTAATGTTGAAAGTATCTTGTTTCTTTTTCTTTCAAATGAGTAAAGATTACGCGTCGGCGCTGCGTTTGGAGGCAGTTTAGAGCTTACAGCACCTGGTATTCCCCAGGCGATTCTCCCATCCAAGTACTAACCAGGCCCGACTCTGCTTAGCTTCGAGATCTGGCGAGATCGAGGCGTCACCAGACTGGTGTGGCCGTGAAGCAATATTTGCTGCCACAGCTTTTGCTTTTTAAATCTATTAATTTTTTTTTTTCATAATACATTAATATTGAAAATTATCTCGTTTTTTTTCTTTCCTCAAATGATAAAAGTGCTGCGTCGACTGCGTTTTGGAGGAATAAGTTAAAGAGCTTACAGCACCTGGTACATTCCCAGAGTCTCCCATCAAGTACTAACCAGTCCGACTCTGCTTAGCTTCGAGATCTGGCTGAATCCGAACAGCACGAACTGGTATTGGCCATAGGCACAAATCTATCAATATGTTTTGTCTGTTTATAATACATTAATGTTGAAAGTATCTTGTTTCTTTTCTTTCTCAAATGATAAAAATTCTGCGTCGACTAGTTTTGGAGGAAAAAGTTAATGAGCTTACAGCACCTGGTATTCCCAGGCGATCTCCATCAAGTACTAACCAGGCCCGACTCTGCTTGGCTTCGAGAATCGGCGAGATCGGGCGTCACCAGACTGGTGTGGCCGTGAGCAATATTGCTACCAGCTTTGCTTTTTTAAATCTATCAATATGTTTTTTTTCAAAATACATTAATATTGAAAATGTCTTGTTTTTTTTTCTTTCTCAAATGATAAAAGTTAGCGACAAAACGTTTTTGAGAATAAAGTTAAAAACTTACTTGGTATTCCCAGGCGGTCTCCCATCCAAGTACTAACCCAGGCCCGGCTGTGGCTTCGAGATCCGGCGAGATCGGGCGTCACCAGACTTCTGGTGGCCGTAGGCAGTATTGCTGCCGCAGCTTTGCTTTTAAATCCATCAATATGTTTTTTGTCATTTCACTGACCATTTAATGTTGAAAGTATTTCGTTTTTATTTTTCTCCAAATGATAAAGTGCAACGTCGACTTCTTTTGGAGGAAAAAAGTTAATGAGCTTCAGCACCTGGTATTCCCAGGCGGTCTCCCATCAAGTACTAACCAGGCCCGACTCTGCTTGGCCGAGATCACGAGATGGGGTGTCCTGAACTGGTGTGGCGCAAACAAATAACAGCCACTCTTTGCTTTAAATCTATCAATATGTTTTTTTCATAATAAATTAATATTGAAGAGTATCTCTTTTTCTCGACTGATAAAGATTCTGCGTCTCGACTCGTTTGGAGGAATAAGTTAAGAGCTTCTAGCACATGGTATTCCCAGGCGGTCTCCCATCCAAAGTACCAAAGGCCGACTCTGCTAAAACACGAGCTGGCGGGGATCAGGCGTCATCAAACTAGTGTAGGCACGTGAGCATTCTTGCACTGCTTAGCTTTGCTTTTAAATCTATCAATATGTTTTTTCATAATAAATTAATATTGAAAGTATCTCTTTTTCTCAAATGATAAAAAGTGCAATGTCAACTGCGTTTTGGAGGAATAAGTTAAAGAGCTTACAGCACCTGGTATTCCCAGGCGGGTCTCCCATCAAGTACTAACCAGGCCCGACTCTGCTTAGCTTCGAGATCTAGCCGAGACTGCGTCACCAGACTGGCAGGTGTGGCCGTAAACCATCTTCCTGCCACTCTTTGCTTTTTAAATCTATCAATATGTTTTTTGTCATACATTAATGTTGAAAACTCTCTTTTTTTTTTTTCTCAAATGAAAAAAGTGCAACGTCGACTAACGTTTTGGAGGAATAAGTTAAGAGCTTACAGCACCTGGTATTCCCAGGCGGTCTCCCATCCGTTTTAAACCCGGCCCCCCTGCTTACCTTCCCAATCGCGAGATCGGGTGTCAACTTTTTGGCTGGGAAA
>JAYMGU010000094.1:0-43909 GCA_036178185.1 Liparis tanakae
TGCTGATGGAAGGCGTGGACCCAGATTCACCAACAATGGCCATCAATTTACCAGATTGTGAACAATTGTTGCTGGGGTAAAACACCGGGTCCAGGCCAGCTGGCAGCTGGAGTGCCAGATGGACCGCTACAGGCACAGACACACACGGGTCGTAGATCTGATAACCAAGTTTGATACCCGCAGCAGCTCTGTGCTGTTGTTAATCTCCTCGATGGCGAAGATCATTGCGCGTGAGAAGCGCAGTTCACGGGTATCAATGCTGCACACAAACACTTGTGTCACTGTTTGAAATATGTTCTACATATGATGTGGACAGTTTGCTAATGAAATAAACAATTGATAAGTTCTGCAATTCAGAGTTATGGATAGTAATATTGGAACTGCATCTGTTGTCCACAATTATATCAAAAAGTTGCCTGAAAACATAGTATTTAATATCAATCCATAAATCCTGTTATTGAATAAATGTTATTGCATGAGCCAACTCATTTTAAATGATACAATTAATACATTTAGGGTTAAAAAAGTTTTGTATTACGTGAAAGAATGTGTTTTTGTAAAATGTTTTTGTAACATTACTATAAAAATACAGTACAATTTAAAACATTTCCATCCCCACAGAGTAACAAAGTTTAGCCCCCACATCTCCCTCTTACTAACCTTCCTGAGCATCTTATTGAATCAGGCATCATGGTGTAGTTATGCTTCACTGTGTGTGCATAGTGGTGTATGGACAAAACACCACCAATAACGTAGTCACCATCCATTGAGAAAGCAGGTCGACGAATAGTACCCTGGAGCTCACATTTCACGGATGAGCCTTCGGTGGTGACCCCAACACCAGTCCTCTCCTCTGTCAGCCCAGCCCTTTGTTTGACACCATCCACAGAACTATTCAAGACAATAGCTGAGCTCAGTTTAAAAAACTCAGCGACAGGATCAGGCCAATAAAGAGAGCTGAGATCGCATCCCCAACTGTCCTCTCTAGGCCATACTATGTTTGTACTGGTCTATATAGATTTCAGACTGGATTCTTCCCTCTGTACACATCGTAACTTACTGTGTCAGAGAGGATGCTTTACCAGTGGTCTTTTATCAGTTATATGAACTTTTTCATACAATATAATTTGCAATTGCCCATGTCTTCTTGTAAAGTTAACAGAAGAAACAATAAATATTTTTCTTAATTAAGTCATACTCTAAAATCTTTTTTCGTTGCCCATATAACAGTCTAACAAATATACACCACTACTAACTTGTTTGGTCCAATCATACAATGCTGCAAAAACATATTCAGCACTAATTGTAAATATTTGATAAAGTATCGAAACTCACCGTGCACATCATATTCTATACTAAATGTTGCTGCTGAAGCCATACAGTATTTTTGTTGTCTTTTATTGTATCTTTTACTTAAAACACAGTGACTACATGCAGTTCTGACATTAAACTAATTGGGAGCTGGGTTTATTTAAGAAGTGCACCTAGGTAAACTTCAATGAAAAGTCAGTAAAAAAACAGTTCTTTGAATTCATATTGACTAGCGGTTTGAGAAAAGCCAGCCATTATGTACAATGTAAGATTTTACATTGTGCTATCGAGCGTATGTTAAAATACCAGTGGCGCGGCCATCAGGGCTTTCTAAGGTCTTAAAAACGTAATTACAAAGTTAAAGCTATTTTATAGTAAAAATTTAAAAGAAATACAATATTTTCTTAATTTTTCATTTTTCTTATTGCACTATTGTATTTCTTGTTGCTGTGCTTCCTTCCGGCAGCACTTCACGGTTTCTTTCTAGTCCAATTTATTTTAACTCAAGCTTTTAACCAACTCACTATAATTCACCCACACAGTCTCTATGGAAGAACAGTTGATTCCCGGCCTTCACACAGGCCAAGACAAGTAAGTAGCCTACTTGGAAGTTTACGGGGACCTTATTGTGATGATTGACACTCTTAAAAACCAATCATATCGTTAGTTTGACATACTGGGACAATTTGAGGTCCTTTGGCCTCCTCTCTGAAATTCCATGAAAGTAGCTCGGATTAACCTCCGCCAGGATTGGTTAGTGGGGCCCAATATGCATTTCTCAAAAATGAGAGGAGTATGGATGAAGGGAGCCAAGAAGTCCGTTTTTGCTTTAACTTTTAATGGTGGAACTTAAAAGAAAAATAAAAAGGTTTCTTTTAATGCAGCGCTGAGCAGAACCAAAGTCTGAAGCAACAGGAGACAAAACGATCCACCAACAAGAACAGGTAAGACCTCACTCTAAATAGGGAGAGTCCACCACTGGTGATCCGCTCCCCAGCTGCTTCGCACCCCACTCACACCCGGGGAGGAGGAGACAGTGCCACACCCTAGTGAACACAAGGACAGGAAATAAGTAAATACAGGGAAACTGGATTGTTTTGATGAACACATAAGTTTCTAGGAAACAATCAAGAGTAACTCATGGACAGCCATCCGAATTCCTTCCACAGCTAGCTAGCAAGGGGTTAGTCTCTCTCTCTCTCTCTCAGTTCACCGCTTGTGAGGAGTGAGGTGCAGGCTGCTGTGTGTGTGCGTGAGAGCGGCTGAAGGAGCGTGGTATGTGTCTCTGTCTGTTCGTTTCTTTATAGTGCGGCTACATGTATTATATCGTAATGTGGCTTTATTAGTTCAACTTAGTTTAGTTTATTTTGCTTGTGTTTAGTGGGTTTCTTTTTTCTGGGTGTTCTTCCTGCCGGTGTGTCTGGCACACGGGTGCGCTGGCGTCATGATCGACGCTGGTAAAGTCGTCTGGGCTTTCACCTACACGAGGAATCACGCATGAAGATCGCCGGGTGACACCCTCTTCGCCGTGTAGCGTGGGAGGAGTTGGCCCGGCAGTCGGGGAAGAAGGTCGGTTCGGGTAGCAGCGTGAAGACCGCGGGCCAAGATGAACGGCTCGGTCGTGGATCTTCCTGGACCAGGTGTCCACAGAACCAGGTGGTAGAGGAGGGTCTCGGTGGGAGATTTACGTTTGTGCAGGTGTTCCTCGCTGGAGCAGCTGCCGGGTCCGCCGCCCCCGTGGTCAAACGCCCTCCGCCTTCAGTCACCGGCGAGTACGGCCTGAGCAGAGAGCTCTCCGCACGGCAAGCTGGTCTCCCATCAGGAGATGGCTTCGCTTCAAGGAGAGCTTTGATAGCTTACTGATCCTGAGTTACCGCGAGGACGGTTTATATGATTTCAAGGACCGGAGCCAGGAGCTCAAACCTGCGCTTCCGGGTCCGAGTAGATGATTGGGATTACGACTATCTCTTTGCATCTTCATCGGCGGCGAAGTGCTTCTGGCGCGGGAGTGAGGGGCACACCGCGAGGGTCTGTCTTCCGGGCGGGCGAGCCAACGGTAGCTGGTGCGGACGGCCCGGGTCGGCTCAGGCGCCTGCGCTGCTGGCTGGTGCTGGGCTGCTGGGGGAGCCGCTGCTGCGGCGGGAAGCAGTTGCCGTCAAGCAAGCGGTGGGAATCGCGATGGGCCTATCTGTCTGCTGAGAGGGGCGCGGCCAGAGCGGGCGGGCTGGAGCTGGGACTTCCAAGCGCGCAGCGCCGCTGCTGCAAGGATCCGATCCCAACGGATAGCGCGGGCCAGCTGCATCACTGTTGTTGCACCCGACTCCACAGGTGGTGAGTGTGGATGAGAGTGTGAATGAGGTGGAGTGAGGAGGTGATGGTGGTGGTGGTGAAGCTGGGCAGGGCAGCGAGAGGCAGGCGTGGGTGGGTGGGAAGTGATGAGGGTAAGAAAAAAAGAAAAACAGACCAAAAACAAAGTTGTGGGGAGTGAAGCTGCCAAAAGCAGGTGTGGTGGGGAGGTGAAAGGTGGAGAGGATGGAGGAAAAGAGGAAAATAAAGAAAAAAGAGAAAAAAGGGGACACAGATTAAAAAAACAAAAAAAAAAATAGTGTTGATGGTGCTATGGGGGCTGGCTGGGGTGATGGTGGTAACGTGGGTTAGGGAAGTGGAGGCTCGAGGAGTGGGGTGGAAAATTATGAGGAGGAGAGAAAAGAAAATAAAAGGACAAAGAAAGAGTGGTGTGAAAGCCCATGGAGGTAGTAGGGCAGGTGGATGGGAGTCATAGGGGCGGAGGAAGGCGGGGCAGGTGAGGGGGGGGCTGAGCAGGTGGAGATGGATGAGGAGGAAGGGGGTGCAGAAAGAAAAAAGAAAAGAAAAAAGCTAGTGAGAGGCTGGGACAAGCGGCGCAGGCCAAAGCCAGCAGGGTGTGGGAGGAGAGGAGTGAGGGGGGCAAGGCAGGTGGGGGAAACAGGGGGAGGAGGGGCTTCAGTGGACTCCAATGACCCTCCTCTGGTTTTTTAAAACAGTCAAGAAAAAAATAGTTTTATATGCTGAAAGCTGACGAGACCCAGCCTGTTTTTATATAAAAAACAAAAAATAAAGAGAGATGTAGAGGCCAGGAGTTCTTCCCTGACCTCGTGGGTTTTGACTACTCCTGCCGCTATCACATGGCAAAAAAAACATTTAGATATGCAGGAGATTTTGTGAATTAAAAGATTTTATTAAAAGCGTCAAGCTTGCATCCAGCAGGAGGGGGTGGAGAGCTCCAATGTGTCTTTTTAATTGATTTGTTGTTTTTAAGTTTTATTTGTTTTTTTAAACTCTTTCTTTTAGAATTTGAGCAATATTCAGAGTCGGAGTTTTAAACGTGAAATGGAGAGTTTAGAGGGAGTTTGTAAGCAAGAGAACATCGGATTTATCAATTCTAAATAAAGATGAAAGCCAATGATGTCTTCTTACAAGAGACGCAGACAAAGCGACAGCACCAACGTGAGGTGGACTGGAGGAGGGAGGAGGGGGAAGTCCTCCTGAAGGCCACAACACCAACCTCAGCGGAGGAGTGGGCTTCTCTTCTCCAGGGCCTTCAGTCCCAAGTCACTTGGAGGTCAAACATGATCGCCGAGGGGAGGCTGTTCCTAGAAAAGCACGGTTCAACCTTTTTACTGTTGTTTTAATAAATGTTTATGCTCCCAACAACCTGGAACAGAGAGGAAGCTTATTTTTTATCTAAAATTAATGATGTTTTAAAATGACTGTGCCTCGGAGGATTTTTATTGCCCTTGGGGGCGATTAACTGCACAGAGGATGATTTTTAAAGACATTAAACCACACAGAGCTGCACATCCAGCTTCACAGCAGGTTCTGGAGGAGGCTGCAATCCATTCTCATGGCCTGGTGGACGTGTGGGAAAAGGATGCATCCGGACTCAAGCCGACAGTACATACATGGTCCCACCTTAGGGAGGGAAGAATCTCCTCAGCCAGGTTAGACCCGGTGATGTATAAGTGTTTTAAGCACCATTTTAGTGCTTCTTTTAAAATGTGCAGGCATTGTTCCTAGCTGGTTTTACTTTCGATCATTCTTTGAGTTTTAGAGCGTCTATGTTTTTATTAGAAACCCTTACACCAGTGAGCGCCAGATGTATTTTAATTCAGCGTTTTAGAACTTTCGATAGGAATTTCTTAGGGAGGTGCTTTTTATTTTGGAGTGTTTTTAGGCAAATGAGGAAGAGTGATTTTCCAACAATCTTAGGCAGTGGTGGGACCATGGTAAGACCTGAAATTTAGACTTCTTTGTCAGCAGCACATCTCTTCAGCCGCCACCAGATCTGATGCAAGGACCTGGAGACTCCTCCCAGCAGGACCTAGAAAGTTTGAGTGAGTCCACAGAGATCGAGGACATGTTGGGAAGTCCCTCAAAGGAAAAGGCTGCCTCTCGCCGCACCTGTTCGGAGGTGAGGCTGGCGCACTGGTCAGGTCCCGGTTCCAGACCATCGTAAAGAGGATGGACACTCCTCTAGCTTTCGGCCTGGAGAAGAGGAGGGGCAGGGCGCAGTGATCCACTCACTGCTGACCGACGCAGGGCAGCCGTGTGGTGAGCCAAGCCAGGATCCGTGTAAGCCAGCGGGGTTTTACCTCCCTGTATACGCCAGTGAGTATAGGGAGGAGGAAGTAGTCGACGGAGGGGTTTGTGGGGAAGCTGCCTCAGGTCTCCTCGAGGAGACCAATGAGGAGCCCTGAGCAGACCCATAACCCCCTAAGAGCTGGAAAGCTGCCTCTGTAGGAATGCAGGGAGGCCAGGTGTTCTCGGATCGACGGGGCTGCCTCCCCCGCTGAGTTTTATAAGGCCTACTGGGATGTCTCGGAGGGGGACATCCTGGAGGTCTTTAATGAGAGTCTGGCCGCTGGTTCCATGTGCCGAAATAAGTCTCTGTCTGTAGGGCAGTACTGACGTTACTGCCTAAGAAAGGGAACCCGCAGGGACATCGGTAATCTGGCGCCCTGTGTCTTGCTGTGTAGGTGTGGATTACAAGCTTCTTCTGTCCAAGGTCCTCGCCCAGGCTGAGGGGAGCTTATGGAGCAGGTCTCCACCCGGATCTCCAGACCCTACTAAGGCGTCCCCGGCAGGTCCATGTGGTACAACGGTCCACCTCATTCGGGACGCTTTTGGAGGTCTCCAGCCTCATTGTATTGGACACTGGTCTGATTTCTCTAGACCAGAAAAAGGCTTTTTGACCGCGTTGAGCACGGCTTCCTCTGGAAAGTTCTGGGGGAAGTTTGGGTTCAGTACGCTGGTTCTCATAGGCCAAGATCAAGGTGATGTACAGCAGATGTTGAGAGGTGTGCTGGAAGATAAACGGCAGGCTGTGGTGCCTTTTAGGAGTGGGGTAGAGGGGTCTGGCAGGGCTGTGCTCTGTCCGGGATGCTCTACGACTCTCCCTCGTGCCCCTCCTCATCAAGATACGCCTAGCCTTTCATGGTCTGGTTTTTACCTGGTTTTAATAGGAAGATGATTTTATCGGCGTGATGCTTCGCATTTACATTGCTTTTTGCTTTTTATTAGTAGCCAGGAAAGATGTAGACCTTTTAAACCACATTGCATGAGGATTTTAGCATGGCATCGGCAGCGTAGGGTGAACTGGAGAAAAAGCCGGTAAGCCCCTCGCTGTGGGGGAGTAAAGAAGTGGCGTTCTCCCGGGTTCTTCCACAAAAAGCTTGTATGGAAAAAGGATGGTTTTAAATATTTAGGAATTCATCTAGGAAAAAAACATGGTCCAGAAGAATTGGGAGGGCGCTTCACAGAAAAGATAGAAGGAAACTTTTCCAAGTGGAAGTGGCTGCTCCCCCAGATGTCTTTTAAAAGGTAGAGTGCTGGTTTTTAAACAATCTTATTAGAGATCCCAACTGTGGCACCGGCTAATGGTTTTAGACCCTCCCTCGGGTTTCTTTTGGCCAACATTCAGAAGAAGATGGTGGACTTTTTGGGAGTGGTCTACACCTGGTGCCACAGGGGTGCTAAGCTTTTAGCCAGAGAGGAGGGGGGACAGGCCTTGTCCACCTGGCCAGCCGGACAGCCAATTTTTGATTACAGTTTATTCAGAGGTTTTAACGTGTCCGGAGGCTTTAGGTGTGTGGCGAGACGTGGCCAGCTGCATCCTCAGACGCTGACCACCTGGGGTTGATACTGCTCTGTTTTAATAGACTCCAGCATTTTAAAGTTAAGGGCTGCTTCCTTTTTATCGAAAGCTTGGTTAGGGGCCCTTTTTAAATCATGAAAGGGTGCCCACAGTCTGAATTCCTGTTCTGGTTGTTGAGAGAACCTCATAATACACAGAGCAAAAGATGCATATAGCAGCAGCGCCACCTGACTAACGGGGGCGTTGCTGCTAACAGACTCTCTGCCTGGGCAGACCTGGTGGAGGCAGGGGCCGACGGGCGAGTGACCCCAGGCCCTGGGCTCCTGTTGCCCAGTATTCCTGGACGGAAGTAGGAGGCTCCTTGCGCCGGGAGGCAGAGGCTGACCGGGCGTGAGACTTCCTCAATGACTACGCAGCCAGAAGAAGACAGAGCCGGACCCTGCAGATCCTTCCCAGACATCTCTCAGCCCGGGTTAGGGGCTTCACCGCCCCAAGCAAAAAACAATCAATGCAGAAGTATGCACACTCAAAAAAAGTAGACAAGAAGACTCTGTATTTAACATTGTGAAACCATCAACAGGTCCCGATCAGTAACAGGCTGCCTGTACTGTGTGGTCAAGAGACTTGTCCAGGAAGTACCCTGGCTCCGCAGTGGGGGGCCCCAGTACAAGCCTCCCCAAGAAAAGGACCCGCTGACCTCCAGGGCGATTTTACACGTGCTGTCGCTAGCGGTAACGCTTTTTATCTCAGTGATTAATCCCAACCGGAGCCAGTGTTCTTTCTAGACCTCTGGGAGTACTATTTCACTATGTTTTTAATAAGTATATATATCTGCTTCTTCTCTTATAACATTGGTTTTTGGCCTTAATGTAATTTTTACGAGAAGGTTTTCTTATCGCGGAGCTGCCTACAAGAAGACAAAAAGAAAAGTGGTAGCCCTAAACTTCCTATCCCGAGTAGCCAAGATGGCAATTTATCTGACAAGAAAATCCTGCTGGGAAAACAGAGAGGGACGGAGGCCGCAGTGCGGGTTTCAGCAACATCAGAGCCAGACTCTGCTGGAGTTCAGGTTTTACAAACACATTAGACCTGGGATGCTTTTTAAACAGAGGCAGTTTAATGGTATTGTTTTTCTATGCGGTGGGAGCCGGGCTGGAGCTGGCAATCCACCAGAGGGTGACCGAGCGCCCCAGGAGGTAGCGAGGGAGTCACCGCCTAATCGGATGGCCAGGCACCTCCAATCAAGCCAGCACCTGCCTCCTCTCCGACAGCATGCTGGATGTACGCACTGGGCGGTCAACCCCTACCTGTTGGGGCCAGCCCCAGCACTCTGTCTGGACGCATCAGTCTGCAGAGTAAAAGTGAGCAGAGAAGTCAGGTGTGTGGGTTGAGTGGGTTCCCACAGAGAGCTGAGCTGCCTCAAACTTCAACTGGCACTCGCTGTTCACACTGGACCGGATTTGAGTGCTAACCTTCCGGTCAGGCTCAGCCTAAGGCTGGCCAGCCTCAAAAGTTCGGGAAGAATCAGCCTGTAATAGCCCGCCAACCCCCAAACTGCTCTCACCTGTTTTTTTTTAGTCTTGGGATGGGGCAGGTCAAGATATGGCGGTCTTGTCTGTCTGAGGGCGCACTTGCCCGGCGCCCAAGTGAAAATTCAGATGCTGACTCCCTCCCATCCAACCACACACTTCCCCAAGTGGCTTTAGCCCCGCCTGCCCCAGGACTGCAGCACTGCACTCCACCACAGTAATAATACAACGCCCCAGGTGCTGGGTGTAAGACTGGATCACCAAGTAGGCGGCAGACAGCCTGCACGCAGCACCTGTCCATGAGGCGCTGAAACGCGGCTGGAGCCCCAACAGCCCAAAGGGAAGCGTAGAATTGGTATAGCCCAAACGGAGTGGAGAAGGTCGTTTTTAGACTCTGGAAGTACAGAGGAATCTGCCAGTAGCCCTGTTAAATCCAGCAGTGTCGTAAAGAACGCAGTGCCCAGTCTGTCCAGGAGTTGGCCCAATTCAAAGATGGGTAAGACTAACCGCAAGACATCATTCACCCTGCGATAGTCCACGAGAATTGAATAGACCCATCCTTCTGGAGACCACAAGAACAATGCCACACCAGGCACTGGGGACTCTCTATTACTTCCAGCCAATTTCCACTCGAACCACTTTTCTCTTGTGTTCAGGTAGAACTCAGACGTAATCGCACTATCACGCCCCGAGGAGTCTTAAATATGGTACTCTATGAGGTTTAGTGTCCTGGAAGGAGAGAGAGAACACATCAGCAAACCGTTTTTGCAATCGTCTGTTTTGTCCTGGAGAGACTGTCTTCACAAAGGAGCGAGGCCGGGATTATGATTTTGGGACCCCAGGCCCCAGCCTCTCTCTTATACGAGTATCACCAGAAAAACAGAGTCCGGCCCCTCCAAGCGAGGTTGAGGTGGTAAATCTGTGCTGCCTCACCCTGCTGTAACGCCGCCGATCTCATAGTCGACGCCTCACCACCGTGGTGACAAAGGGCATTGCCACTCTTGGCGTATGAGTTTTAGAGCTGGAAGACAAAAGAAAATACAAGTACCTTCTCCCGTGTGAATTGTCTTATTCTTGCTATAACTCTGTTATACAGCCTTCTGCTGACGCCATGGGCCTGGATCAAATTACATAGCTGACCCAGTGTGTGGAACTTGCTCGCAGGTCCATGGCGAGTTGGATCTCGCTTACTGGTACCGCCCCTCCCCCAGTTTTACCGAGGTCGAGCACCCCCTGTGGAGTCCTGCCAAAGAACAGTTCAAAGGAGAAAATCCCGGAGGCTCTGGGAACCTCCTGTACTGCAACAACAAGAGTCAAGCTTTATTTATTCCCAATTGGTGTTCATCGTCATAAATACATTACGGATCATGGACTTCAAAGTCTGATCGACGCTTCCACCAGACCGCTGGTCTGTGGGTGGTACACACTGGTCTGAATAGACTTGATGCCCACAACCGTGTGCTGTTCTTGACATGAACTGGTGCCCTAAGGTCAGGAATCTCTTTCGATTCCACCGAGATGACCTGAAACAGCGCCTGCGCGACACTCTTGCAGAATTGTTGCCTAAGGCTCCGGTATCGTGTTGCATAATCCACGAGACTCAACACAAAGCAATATCCGTGTGTAATGGCCCGATAAGGTCCATAGCGATTAGCTCAAATGGAACCTCCATTAATGGCAGAAGGCGAAAGATGCCCTCGGAATGGCCGGAGGGTTTACCATGACACTCCGGCAGGACGCACACCACGGCGCACATCCGCCCGGATGCCGGACAATAAAATCGGGTCATTATGCGGTCCAGAGTTTTATCATGCCCCATGTGACCAACCATCGGAGTTATAATGAGCCGCCTGAAAAAATTATTTCCGGCGGCTCTTCGGCACCAGCAACTAGGTGCTTTCCTGCCCTGTGTGAGTGTCACGGCTCACTCTATACAGTCTGTCCCTGATCAATGTAAAGTGCGGATATGTCTGCGCTGCCTCAGGGCGCACCAGCTGACCATCAATTCGTATCACTTGGTCAAAGGCTCATCCCGAGACTGCTCGAGTGGAAAATCTTCCATGGAGTGGAACTGGGAGCGGAGGCTCCGCCGTTCCTCCTTGTCTGCAGTGTCGGACATCTGCATCACGCTGAGCACGGCGCACAATTGCATGACCCCGCTGCTGGAACGCACCCGCAGCCTTCCCCATTAACTTATCAAAGCCCGGCCAATCGGTTCCAAGATTACGGGTGCGTAAGTGAGAGCTAACCGCAACCTTCACGTTATGCTCCCCCATGTCTAATTTCCGCTGACACTATGAGATACTCATAGAATGTCCCCATGCACACACACCTTATCTTCACCCACAATGCCTCCCCAATGCCCTGGTCAAACCAGGCTCTGGTGGATCATAGACTGTGACAGCGGAATCCACCATTGCCTCATATATACCCCCTGGATTCTTACGGCAGCTGCACGCACTCCCGGACCTGGGGAGGGCGTTGAAAGCCAGATCACCTGGCCCACCTCCGTCCAGAGACACTCCCGCTGGACGTGTCCGGGCTGCCCGCACCTCCATCAATGCTGCCCTGGCATTTGAAAAACTACCTGTAGGGTTGGGAAGGGTGCCGGTGTGGGTGGCGCAGGAGCTGTGTCGCCCAGCTGGAGCCAGTGCGCCACCGCTGTCCATCTGACTGCGGGATAAACGCCAGGTGGTCCTCTGCCAGAGTGACGGCGGCCTCCAGCGATGATGGGCCTGTGGCATTGCTGCCATCCACTCCAGCATCTGTCCCAGCTGAATCCATGGCTGGGTTGGCTGATCTGGATGCTGCTGGCTGATCTCCATGTGCTTTCTTTTCCACAAAAAAAAGAAGTGCCCCACATTTGGCTCCAGTGTGACATGTGTGTAGCCGTCACTAGTAGGCTCCCACCCCCTGAGCACCAATAAGGAGGAAAAAGCCAGAGAGCTATTTGGTAACAATGTTTATTCCGACCGCAGACTGTGCCTCTGTTTCTCCACGCCCCGATCTTCTGGGTAACCAGCTTCTTTATGAAGACAGCCTCAGGTACACCAACACAGATCATCATCAGCTGGACTGATCTAATCAATTACAATCAGTGACAGATGACAATCAGACATCATTCCTGAACTCCCCGCTCCACCAGCTCTGTAGCCAGAGCCTGATCACACCCGCTGCCACATTTATGTTTTAATATTGACTTTGTTCATTAAATGTTTCTAGTGTTTTTCTCTGGTTTAAACAATATGAATAACTACTTTGGAGCAAATATACACAATATTAGTGCAAAACTGGAAGCAAGAATGGCAATATCTCACAGCCACAGTCAATTTCCCAGGAGAACTGACATATGCTGGATAAATGTAACCCAGACTGCACAGAATATCAGCATGCTGAAAGTAATAAGCTTGGCTTCATTAAAATTGTCAGGTAGTTTCCGGGCTAGGACAGCTAACACAAAGCAAAAGACAGCAAGCAGGCCGATGTACCCGAGCACAGCCCAGAACCCAATAGCTGAGCCTAATGCACACTCCAGGATGATTCTCTCCTTGTATGTGGTTAGGCTTTTCATTGGAAAAGGAGGACTAAGAACCAACCAAAGAGTACATATTATAACTTGAATGAAAGTGAAAGACACTACAGTCATCCTTTGCTGTGGAGGACCAAACCATTTCATAACATTACCACCTGGGAGAGTAGCTTTGAAGGCCATTAACACAACTATTGTTTTTCCAAGAACACAAGAGATGCAGAGGACGAAGGTGATCCCAAACGCCATGTGGCGCAGCATGCAGGACCACTCAGAGGGTGCTCAATGAAGGTTAATATGAGCTATAAGGAGGCATGATCAGAGAGAGAAAGAAGGCAGCAGCAGGGAAGCTCAGCTCAGGTTGTTGAAAACGGCTCTGACAATCAGGGATATCCTGTGATGGTGGAACACAGCGCTGTTATAATGGCAAGACAGGCACCACCAACTGAGAATATGAACCTGGGATGTTCCACAGGGCCTCGTTGAAGGAAAGAAACTCTACAGGTTTTGGGGGACAGGTGTCTCTCTCTTTCCCATTGAGCCATAATTCGTTGGGGCAAGAAACAATCAGGGGAATCTGAAACAATACAGCAAAGGCTTTTTGAAAAGGTTTATGTACCATGTTGTACAGAAGATATCTATTTCAAAAAAACAAAACCACCTGTGGCGTTATTCCTCTGGATGGTGTAGTCACCAACAGCAGATCATTTCCTTTTCTGCATGCTTTTGATTCCTGCAGCACAGCTGTCAGTTTTTTTATTTTGAGCACCTGTACATAAACAAAAGTCACACATATTCAGTTCTTAACCCCAAACCTCCGAGGTTAAAAGAATGAGTTCAGATTATGCAAGTCTTGTCTAAAATCGGTAAGCAAGTCAATATGTGCATGTTTTATTAATGCCTGATGATGGAAGAGTGCAGTTGTTTAATAATACATTCATAGCTAAAAAAGCCAGATGGAGCTTCAGCTGTCTGAATTGGACAAAGCAAGCAGTTATCTTACAAATCACAGTCTTTTTGTACGAAGATCTTTTTTATGATCCCTGTGCCGCAACTCAAAGGAACATTTTTGTGACTAAAGCAAAATAAGTTGGATTTTTCAGATTTTGAAATAAGCAACTTAAGAAACAGAACAGACCTCTTTCACAGCTCTGTAGGAAGTGGAGGAACAAGGGAGCAAAAAACACATATCAACAGCAAATTTGAAGTTTGGGGACATTCATATAATAGAGACATGTAGGGCTCCCTACTTGTGTGCCACCTCAACCCAGGTGAGGGTTGTTGATACGGAGTTCCTGTCATCATCGAGGAGATGCATCGGGTAGTGCCCCTACCTGCACCAGCTCAGACTGCACAAGTTACTCTCAGTTTTTTGCCAGTTAATCAGCTCGTAAGGTGGCTTACCCAGGATCCCCGTTGGCATCAAATGACACATGATAAACCATTTTTGGGAAAAAATTCACTTTTTTTCAACTGATTGAGAATACCTGAGGATGAAGAGTAATAGAAGTCGGAGAGAGGGAGAAATTAAACAATTTATAATATAACAGATTGATATTTCATTGATGAAAGCTTGACAGTGTTATTGCAAAACAAAAGGAATTAGGGGTGTTTTCCATATTGGTTTTGACTGACCTGTTTGGACTCTATGCTATCAGTTTGTCTTTTCACTGGGTTATAGAATGTGTTTCCTGACACACTGCATTATGAATGGTGCATGTGCTATTGCATAAATGTTTCCTAGACTGGGTGTTAGTGATCTGGAGCTGAGATGTGTCAGTGCGGCTCTGGATCGTCTCTAGGTCTTCAGTTCCATCACACGCATGATCTTGTCTGTGGATGCTTCTGAAGAAAAAATACACAATGATACAGG
This sequence comes from Liparis tanakae, assembly GCA_036178185.1. Taxonomy (NCBI): domain Eukaryota; kingdom Metazoa; phylum Chordata; class Actinopteri; order Perciformes; family Liparidae; genus Liparis; species Liparis tanakae. The sequence continues at coordinate 14,376 of JAYMGU010000094.1, forward strand.
AAGGTGTTTTGTATGCTTAAAAGTTACATGAGATTTTTTTTTGCCTCATGTATAATGTTTTTTGTTCTATTAATCTATGTAAAAATGTTCCTTAGAAAGTCTTGTATCTATATTCTTCTTCTATTCTGCCACCAACTACAATAAAAAAACTCTCTATTTCTTGAAGTTCTACAAATTAAATGTTTTTTTTAATTTGAACACTGAATCTCGACCTCTAATGAATGTCTTTCAAATTATCTCTATAAATTCACGTCCTTATAACATGCATATATTTTAAACAATGTGCATATTTACATGTGTATATATACCTGTAATCATGTATAGTTAAGGGAATGCCAATTATAATGTCTTTATTCAGCTTGGTAGACTACAGGACTGTCTATCTGTATAATGTGTGTGCTTGTTTTCAGGACTTTATTATTGACATACCTTCTCCAAGACAGCAGGAGTGCCTAAACTTGACCTTTTAAAAAGCTTATTAGTTAAGTCAGATTATTCACAGAGAATTCTATGTCCAATTCATGTCTTTTGTTCCCATAACAATATATATATCTCTTTCATTACTCAAGGATTGGGTTTGTTCAAGTGGCTGGTTCTTGAATCAGATTTAAAACCGATGGACACAGACCAAGATTTAACTGTAGTGTATCTTTTATGTTAAAAATCAACCCACTTTTCTCACTTTTACCCAGCCTGCAGTTGAATGGGCTCCTCCCAGAACCTCAGTAAGGACAGGAGAGGCAGCTGATTTCACTTAGAGGGAGAGACATCCAGCAGGAAGTCTTCTCAGACCTGGAATGGCGGATTGCTCAATGCCAAATCCGCTGCTCAGCACAGAAACTGAACCTCAACGTGTCTGGGTCCAGTTACCCCGGAAGAGCCTCTTTCACCTATCCTGTGGAAAAGGGCTTGAGAGACAGCTCTTTCAGCAGAATCCTCATGTCTCCAGGAGATGTAGATGCCACAATGTAATGGCTGTGTCGACCTGAAGAGAAATAATGGTACATTTTATCTGGAAAAATTTAAACAAAATACTACAAAATAATTTACACTTATATGTCCGAGATAGTTTTGATCCCACTAAGTATGTTTTTAACAAGATAGTTGTAAATATGGGATAAATACAACTGTCTCAGAAAAAGATTAATTTCCTAATTTGCTCTTTTTAAGGTGAAAAAATACTTTTGTATTTTATAGCTTTCCAGAACACTTGTGGATTTTTGTTTTATAAGTTTTTTGTATGTGACCCAAGGAAGAAAAGCACACAATAAAATGAATGTAAAAACCTATGATAATGTTGGCTACTCTCTGGATCCTGCTTCATGGGTTGGTCCGATAGAATGATTCAGAATATTCCACACAGATCCCTCTCTCTTTGTGTGCTGACTCCAGGAAATCAACATGCCATTTGCTTTTCCATAGTCAGGTCCGATCGGATAGCACTATCCAAAGTCCAACCAAAGTGTTTTACCAGCTTTTGCCACAGCGTCAGCCTCGGAACTGGTCACTGGAATGGTTCTGAAGAAAGAGTTGGATACTGCTGTACTCCGGACAGGCATGCTAAGTGGCAAAGTGACTATAACTCTTAAAATGAACACTTGATGCAGTGCAATTATTTATAAGGATGGACACAAATTTTAGCACCAGTCTATTAAACATACATTTGTTTTCAGAAATTTAAAAATATTTACTTGAGGAATGTTAAAGGGCCCGATGATGCGAGACATGCTGGATGGATGGGCGTGTGGACCCAGACTCACCAACAATGGCCCATCACTTTACCAGATTGTGAACAATTGTGCGCCGGTGTAAAACACCGGGTCCAGGAAACCACCTGAAGGAGCTGGAATACATGCACCGGCTACAGGCACCAGAAGGCACACGAAGTCGTGATCTGATAACCGAGTTTGATGTGTGACAGCAACTCCGTGTTGTTCAGTTAATCTCCTCGATGTGGCGAAAGATCATTGCTGGCGTGAGAAGCGCAGTTCTGCAGATAATAATGCTACACAGACACCGAGTCATTGTTTAAAAATATGATCTTGCATTTTATGAGAACAATTCACAATTATATCAAAAAGAGATTACCTGAACACTGACAGTCAAGACACAGTATTAGATATTAACTTAAAAATCCAAACGTATAGCCGCCACTTGTCAAAATCAATTTTAAAGTCTTGCTTGCTGTGTTTATCTTTTGGATTACAATTATTTTCCATGAATCATACAATTAATTAATTTATATTTAAAAAGAAACATTTGATTGTATTTTTGTTTTTACTTACTACAAATGCCTTAATGAACAAACGCTTCAGTTGTATTTGTCCACATACAGTGATCAATATCTTTATTTTAAATAATGTGTTTTTTGTAAAACACTTTGTACAAGTATTACTAGCAATAACTGTATAATTTAAAATAATTAGATTTTACATGCAAGAGTAACATTTTTTACCCCTACATTTCCTCCTTACTAACCTCCCGAGACACATCTTACTGGATCAGGCATGGTGGTGTGAATTGCCTTCACTATGTGCATGGAGTAATGTATGGCAAAACACCACCAATAACGTAGTCACCATCCATTGAGAAAGCCAGGTCAGCCGAATAGTACCCTGGAGCTCACATTTTACCACCAGATGAGCCTTGATTTGCCAAATTCCCCAACACCAGTCCTCTCCTCCTGTCAGCCCTGCCTTTGTTTCCACAATTATCCCAGAACCGTTAAAAGACAATAACTTTGAGCTCAGTTGAAAAAAACTCAGCGACAAGAGATCAGGCCAATAAAGAGAGCTGAGATCTCCATCCCTCAACTTACCTCTTGTGGCCATACTGTGTTTGTATGATCTATATAGATTATCAGACTGAAGCTTCCTCCTACTGTACATCAAACTTACTGTACGTCGTGAGAGAGGATGCTCTTACTCAGTGGTCTTTGATTAACTTCAATTGAACCAAGTCAGTTATGCATGAGCTTTTCATATGATATAATTTGCACTGTCCACTTTGTCTCTTTTTCTCTCTTCTTTTAAAGTTACAATAGGAAACAAATATACATCTTCTTGAATTAAGTCGTAAACTCAACAGATCTTGATCTATATGTTTTTGTAGCTTAAATAACAGTCTTACAATTCTTACACCACAAATAAGGTTGTTTGTTTTTGGACTCCAATCACACAATGCTGAAAATATTGATTCGCTAAATACATATTTAATAGCACTAATTGTAAATATTGGAGATAAAGAAGATGAAACTCAGCCTGTTCACATCCTCCATCCAGTCATCCATTTTCAACCTTGCTTTATCAAAATTGGGTCGGCGGTGGCAACAGACCCACTAGGCTGACCTGAGACTCCCTCTCGCCGCAACATTTTCCCATCTCGATTCCTGGGGATCTCGAAGTCGTTCCCAGGCCAGCCGGGAGATGTAACATACCTCCAGCGTGTCCTGGGTCTTCCCTGGGGTTCTCCTCCCAGTTGGTAAATGCCTGAGAAACACTCTAATGGGAGTGTGTGTCCGGGGAGGCATCCGAATCAGATGCCCGAACCACACCTCAGCTGACTCCTTTCGATCCAAAAGGAGTAGCGTCCGACTCTCCAAGCTCCCCCTGATGTCCAAGCTCAACAACTTACTCCTATCGCCAAGGTTGAGCCCGCCATGCCTAACGGAGAAAAACTCATTTTTGGCCGCTGTATTGACCTCATTCATTCAGTCACTACCCAAAATTATGACCATAGGTGAGGATTGGGAACGTAGATCTAAATAGGTTGAGAGCTTCGCCTTTTGCTCAGCATCTTGCTTCACTCAAGACAGAACCCGGTACAGCGCCTGTTTTACTGCTGCATGCTGCACAGATCCGCCTGTCGATCTCCTGGCTCCCATCTTACCTCACTCGTGAACAAGACCCACCTGAGATACTTGGCTCCTGCGCTGGGAGCAGCTATGGGTCAGTGGGCCATGAGCCTGGCCTTTCAATCACGTGGTTGGAGGTTCGTTGATCCCTCGCCTAGTCGATGTGTCCCGCCGAGCAAGACAGCAACCCTTAAATTGCTCCCTGTAGCCGCGTCAGCACGGTGTATGAATGTAACAGGATTGTAAGTAAGCACGGATAAAAGCGTCAACTAAATGACATGTAATCTGTAATCTAACAGCTGCGGGCAGGCGCGCTCAGCCTGGGAGCAACTCACCAGTTTTCCCGGCAGAGCACCATGGCCTCAGATTTGGCGATTGCTGACTCTCATCCCCGCTTCTGACAATGAGCAGCAAAAACACCCCCAGTGAGTGCGAGGCTATGGTCTGAGAACCACATCATCTGCAAACAGGAAGAGAGGTGATCTCAAGACCCTAAAACTGACTCTGTTGCGCCTTGATATCCTGTCCAGGAAAATCACAAACATGACCGGTGATAAAGGGCAGCCTTGGTAGAGAGACCAACATCCACCGGAACGCGGTGTTTGACTTACTGCTGAGGATCTTGAACATAGCTCCTACGCAGGTGTGCAGAGGACCGGATAGCCCGTGAGCAACAGGTCCGGGAACCCCTTACCCCCACGCAGTACCCCCCACAACTGTTCCTGAGGGACACGGTCTAAAGCCAGCTTCTCTCCAAGTCTACATTAAGCACATAAAGACTGGTTGGGCATCCTCAGCAGTACCCTCGAGGGATCCTTACAGTTCCAATTTGCGACCGAGGAGCCGTGAATCTGCACCGCTGGTCTTGAATCTGAGTTTCAATTTCAGCGCTCGGAGCCTCCCTTTTCCAGTATCCTGGCTTGGAGGCTGAGAAGTGTGATCCCACGATAGTTCAAGTACACTCTCCGGTCCCTTTGAAAATGGGGAACCCACCACCCGGTCTGCCAGTCCAAGGGCACTTTCCACTCCCCATGCGACATTGAAGAAGGCTGCTCCAGCCAACACAGCCCAACAATGTTCAGCGCCTTCAGCATCTCAGGAGGATCTCATCCACCCCTGGCACCTTGGGTTACCAAGGAGCTTTTTAACAACACATAGCGGCCTCTGCCAGGGATTGTGGTGCGACCCCCCCCCAAGTCTCTACATAGGACAGCCCCTCTTGAGGTGAGCATGTTGGCTGGATTTAGGAGTTCTCACTCAAAGTATTTCTTTCCACCGTCTGGTGATGTCCCGTCCAGGTCAGCAGCTCCTCCACGCTGAGAACAGCCTAGGGTAGACCCTGCTTTCCTTCCTGAGTGCCGTTGGACGGTTTGGGCCAGAACCTCTTTGAGGCTTAATCGAACCGAAAGTCCTTCTCCATGGCCCTCCTCAGAACTCCCTCCCATGCCCGAATTGTTGCATCTGTGACCCACCGCAGCTGCAGCCCTTCACAACAACCTGCCGGTACCTGTCAGCTGTTTCCTTCAGCTTGACGGCTTTTCCTGACACCGTGTCCACACCACAATCGGGTTCTTGAGATTCCGCCACGACAAACCTCGACCACAGCTCCTGTCGGTCACGCTTCCACAATAGAGACTTTGAACACCAGTCCACTCGGATTGCATGTCCCCAACCTCCTCAGGGATGTGTAGAGAAGTTCATCCAGGAGGTAGGAGTTGAACCTCCCCAGTACATGGTCCTCCTCGACCAGACATTTTGGGCTTGCCAGGTCTCTCTTGGCGACTCCCCGCCATCTGATCCAACTCACAACCAGGTGGTGATCCAGTTAAAAGCTCTTGTTCCTCTCTTCACCCCAGTGTCCTAAGACAGGGAGTTGTTCACATTTTTTTCATGTACATGCAAGCTACTTATAAATGTGACCAAGTCAAGACTGCATCGACCGACGGGGGCTGAAATGAATGCGAATATCACGGGCTGAGGCGATGTGATTGTTGACGGAGGGGGTGCAAGTGACTTTTTCTTTGCTCCACCCCAATGCAACAGAGCCGGACGGCGAGCAGAGGATCTGTAAACGCGACACAGAGACAGAAATGTCACGCTTCTGCTGTTATCTGGCGCTGTAGAGAAAGTTAGAGGAGGACAACATTTTTTTATGTCATGCGATCTACCAATATACGCTGCTGAAATCGACTGGCAGATCGAAATATGACATGAGCACCACTGGTCTAGGGTTATCATAACCGCACAGATCAGATGATACGATTATAAAAGTCGATCATTGATCTTGACGCTCTAAGCATGTTATGGGCGTTACCAAGTACACTTATGAGCCACCTTATATGTTCGAGAGAGCAGTGTCCGTTATAGACAAGCCGTGGCTTTAAAGCACCAGAAGTCCAATAACAGAACATGCATCAAAAGGTTCAGATCGGGCAAGCCATTTCCTCCCAATCACCCCACGCCAGGTTTCCTCTGTCATTGCCCACGTGAGCATTGAAGTAATGGCAAGGAGAGTCTATGGAGTCGGCAGTTGGTGCCTCTCTGACCCTCCCACCGACTCAAAGAAGCGTGGATACTTTGACTATATCTGGATTCTAAACCTGAATTTGCAACTTAGTAGCACTTGATTGGCTCTTATTATAGTACTTTTACTTGGTTTGACTACTGTTGAGGAAATGTTACTTTCTGTATTCTTGTTGTTCTTGAATTTGTACTCTAGGTTGAAATGCACTTATTGTAAGTTAGCTTTGGATAAAAAGCTGTCTGCTAAATGACATGTAATGTAATGTATTGAATCATACGGTTCGGTGCTTAAGCACAAACCATTAGTCAGAGGGCTTCCTCCCCACAATCCGTAATAAGGCGCAGGAGGCAACCTCTCTAGTTCTCCGGGGCAAACTCCAACACAGCAGCGCTTCGCCAGGACTTGTGGTATCTTCCGCCACTTGGCGCCTCTCACTCTGGGTAACTCCAGAAGAAAGTTCAACCCTCTCAGGCTTGTGGTTCCAGAGCCAGCACTGTGCGTGGAGTGGGCCCAACTAGATCTGGTGGTACTGCTCCCACCTCCTTTAGCTCTAACTTTCTTCACACCTAAGCGAGTGGCGGCTCTCCCGTCCCTGGGCTAGTATGCTGCAGCGATGTGGCTTCCCAGAGCCCCTCTTCGCCTGCCTTGATCTACATAGCACTCGGCCCGATGATTGTCCCTTTGGGTGGTAGTTCCACAGGGTTGATGCTCATGTTGTGTCTTCTTCAGGCTGGGCCCGACAGAATTCCTGGTAAAGCCAGCCACCAGGCGCTCCTGGGCAAGCTCCCTCCTGCGCCTGGCTCCAGGAGGTGCAGTTTCCTGTCCAGGCGGGGGTGACTAAGTCTGTGTGCTGCCTGTCATCAGGAGTTTTTGGGCCACTCTTAACAGTCCTGGCTCTCACGTGAGACCCTCAGCATTGCCTTGGGGAGACCCTACCGGGGGCCTAATGCCCCAGACAACACTAGATCCAGGATCTTTGAGCCTCAAACTCCTCCACCGTTGGGGTGAGTTCACATCATATCTTGTACTAAATGTCATGCTGTTGGAAGCCATAAATGTTGTTGTTGTTTTTTCTTTGTGTATACTAATTAACCTGACAGTGATTACATGCAGTTTCTGTTGATAGAAAACAATTGGGCATCTATTTGAAGTGTGCATATACGATTGGCTACAGGTGATGAACTTCGTCTCTAAATCTAAATCTATACAGAACAGTTCTTTGAATTAATTTTGGCTAACCATATAATGGCATATATATTTAAAATACAAAATAAACGATGATTACATTTTAACCAAAAGCGCACATATGAAATAAGTTATCCTGTTCGTCCTCTGTACGGTTTTAGGTATTTATTAAAATCGCCAATTGCCATCCTGTGGTTTCTTTGTGTTTTAATATTGACTTTTGTTCATTAGATGTTTCTTGGTGTTTTTCTCTGGTTTAAACAATACAGTAAACACTTTTGGAGCAAATATCACAGTATTAATTACAAACTAGAGGCAAGAATGGCCAAATATCTCCACAGCCACTGTAAATTTCCCAGAACTGGCATATGCTACAGGATAAATGTAATGAACTACTGCAGAATATCATGCATGCTGAAGAGGTGTCGCTCCAGCTTCATTCAAGAAGTGTCATGATGTAGTTTCAGACTGGACAGCATTCTTTAAAGCAAAAGACAGCAAGCAGGCCGATGTGAGCACATTAGGGAACCCAATATTCAGAGCCTAATTTTGCTCAGGATGATTCTCTCTCTTTGTAGGTTAAGTTTTCATTGGAAAAGAGGACTGAAACCAGCAAAGGTACATGTGTAACTTGAATGAAAGTGAAAACACACAGTCATCCTTTGCTGTGCAGAGGACCAAACCATTTCATAACAACTACCACCTGGAAGTAACTTTGAATGCCGTACTTTACAACTTCTTGTTTTCCAAAAGAACACAAGGGATACAGAGGACAAAGGAAGGTAATCCCAAACGCTGTATGGCACAACATGCAGGATCACTCTGAAGTGCTCCAATAAGGTTAATGAGCACAGAAACAGAGGAGTCAGAGAGAAGAGCAGCAGGAAAGCTCAGCTCAGAGTTGTTGGCTCTGTTGACAATCAGGATGTCCTGTGACGGTGGAGACACAGCCACTGTTATAATGGCAAGACAGAGCACCACCAGCACAGGAATTAGACAGGATGAATTCTGGGGCCTCAGAGAAAGAAACTCTACAGGCTTTGGGAATAAGTGTCTCTCTTCGTTGAACCCATAATTCGCTGAGCAAAAGAGGTAATCAGGAGAATCTGAAACAAATACAACAAAAGAAGGCTTTTAGCAATCTTGTTTAATATTTCATGTTGTACAGAGAGACCTGCATTTTGGACAAACATGCCTGTAGTGTTACTAATCTCCCCTCTCTGGACAAGGTATACAATCACATAACAGCAGATGGGTTTCCTTTCTGCAGCACTTTACAGTTCACTGCAGCACAGCTATCACTGCACCTTTATTTTGGGCACCTGGAACATACAAACAAGGTCACACACATATTCAATTTATTGCATCAAAGCTCTGAGGTTGAATTAGGTTCTGAATTATTTTTAAGTCAAGTCTAAAATCAAGTAAAAGCAAGTCAATATGTGTGTGTTTTATTAATGCACCTGATGGTGGAAAGAATCACAGTTATTTAATCATCACATTCTAAAGGAATTTAGCTGTAAGTGAGCTTTGGCAGGTCTGGATTGGACAAAGCAAGCAGATATCTTACAAGAAGTCACGGTCTTTTGTACAAAAAACTTTTTTACAATTCATCGAAAGGAACGTTTTTGTCAAAAATAGGTGATTCAAACTGATATTGTAACTTGTGAACAGACCTCTTCACATGCAAGGAAGTATGGAGGGAACGAGAACAAAAACACATACTCAGCAAATTTGAGTTTGGACGTCTGTATCCTGTGTATACATTTGGAATCCTACTTGGCCTTTGCCACCCTCAGCAGGTGAGGTTCTGTTAAATCTGGGTTCTGTCCCATCGGCAGAATGCATCGTGGTGCCCTATTACCACCAACTCAATGCACACTCTCATTGGTTTTTGCCAGTTAAATCAACAATATGTACAGGATCCCCACGTTGGCATCAAATGACACACCCAATAGCCATTTTGGGAAAAAATTCACTTTTTTTTCAGCACTGATTGAAACCTGAGGGATGGAAATGTAGAAGTCGGAGAGGGATAATTTGAAGCAATTTATAATGTCTGATGTTCATTGATGAAAGAAAGCTACAGTATTGCAAACTCTAAAATGGTTTAGAATTGTTTTCATATTGGTTTTGACTGACCTGTTTGGATCTCTGCCTTATCGGTTGTCCACTCAGATTTATAGAATGTGTTTCTTGACACACTGCATTATGAATATGGCATGTATGCATAAACAGCCTTATGAACCATGTTATTGATCGAATAGAGATGTGTCAATTAGTGTATAAGGGCTCTGGATAAATCTCTATAACTGATTCCATCTGCACAAGTCTTGTCTGGATGCTTCTGAAAAAACCACAATGATACAGGAAGGTGTTTATGCTTAAAAGTTACATGATTTTTTCCATGTATAATGTTTTTATTTCTAGTAATCTGTAAACATTTTCCAACCACGATCTTGTATCTATATTCTTCTATTTCAAGCAACTACAATTCAAAAATACTATACTTGGTTCTCTACAATGTTGCTTTTCTATTTTTTATTTGTTTGAATATATGACTTCAAATTCTGGCAATATGTTTTGGTTGTTATTTTTACATGTTCAAATCAGCTTCTGTTGTGGGAAATACAATAAAATATTTGTTTAATTGAACACTGAATTGACCTGTCTTTTCAAATTATCTATAAATTCACGGCAATATAACGGTATCTTTAAACCAACATGCATATTTAAATCATATATATACACTGTTATTTGTAACATAGTTATGAGTACAATTACAATTTCTTTTTTTTGGCTTGGCCCTACAGACTGTCCATCTGTATAGTGTGTGCTATATGAGTGTGTGTATGTTCCAGGACTTTAATATTGTATATTCTCAGACAACAGTGCCTAAACTTCATCGCTAAAAAGCTTATTTTACAAGTAGGATTATTCACAGAGGTATATGTCCTTCTGTATCTTTGTTCAATAACAATTGATATCCTTTCATCACTCAGGGATTGGGTTGTTCAAGCAGCCCTTGTGTAAATCAATTTAAAACAATTGACACAGACAAGACCAACTGTGAAATATCTATTATATTAAGAAAATCAACCCTTTTCTCACTTTTTGACCTGCAGTTGAATGCATCCTCCCAGAACTCAGCGGAGACTGGAGGGTAGCCACTAGAGGAAGACATCAGGCAAGAAGTCTCTCAGACCTGGAATCACAGATCGCTCAATACCCAAATCAAGCTGATCTGGCAAACTGAACCTCAACTGTCCTGGGTCAGTTGCAGAGCCCTCCTGCCTATCCACTGGCGAGGGTGGGAGAGGGGCTTGGGGCAGCTCTTTCGCTGAGAATCCTCCTTATACAGGAGATGCCGAATGCCACAATAACAATGGCTCTCGACCTGAGAGGAAATAACGGTGCATTTCTATTTTGAGAAATTTGGAAGAAGAAAAAAACCTTATATTTGTACATATGTCTGGGGTAGTTTGGTCTCACTATTTATGTTTTTTAACAAAGATGAATTAGCAAATGAGATAAATACAATTGTCAGGAAAAATATACATTTCTATATAGACTTCAGGTGAACAAATACTTATCTTATACTTTCCAGAATATATTTGTGGATTTTTTGTTTTGAAGTGTTATTGTGAGTACAACCCTATCACAAAAATTCCATTTGGACCTAAAATGCAATTTGCGGTTCCATTCAACTGAAGCAATATTTCTCTCTCAAATTCGTTTGTTTGGGCATTACATTTTATTTAATTTGAGCGTATTTCTCTCTCCATCTTCGTTTGTGTTGGGTAGCATTTTGTCGATTGTTGTCTCCCTCTTTTCTAAATGCTGTAATAATTAGAAAAAAAAGCGTCACTAGTCTTATTTATTATTATGTTATATATTTGTTTACGCTTACTAAATATTACCCCAATATGTCTGTGTAATGAGATCATATAAAGAATCGTGTAGATTTACTGTAGTGGCGCTCCTTTATTTTTCTTTCTTTGGGTGACAATACATTATTTTAAAACTCAATAAATTATCACTCATCTTACATATGTGAAGTTGGCACCTCATACAGGGCCAATCAACTCAATGAACTTTTTTATTAAATGCGCATTGAGTCCGTAATCTCTCTCTATCCACCCGAACACGTCTCTAAGTTTTGGCCTCCGGGGCTTATCCCATAGGTAAACAGATGAGTCAGATGGGTCTTAATTGCTCCCAAACAAGAGACGTTATTGGCAGGGGGGCTAATAAAATTAAGTTCACACCCAGCGTGGCTTCTTGTGGATATATCTCATGAAACCTGCAAAGCCGCATGTGCCGTCAGCAGCTGAAGGCGCTCTGACCCGGTTAATCTGCCATGGTTCGCATTTTGTGCCAAAAAAAAGTGCGCTTCATACCGCTTCAAAATAAAAGTCAAACATACAAGAAAATTGTCACTGTGCCAATAACGCCACAGATCATAAAACCAATCTTTAATTGTTCATGTTTCAATCAACAAGAATCTGGATTCTTCAGATTCAAATAGGGCATCTGAATACCGTTCCTCCGTTTTTGGATCGATAGCTTTTGAGTTAAGAATTTCAAAACAGATCTAAAAGGTCAAATTGGGCGTATTCTCTTAGGTGCATATTTACTTCGGTACAAAATGTATAAACTCCTAAATAATAGTCCACACTATAAATCAAATTGAACAATTACTCAGGACAGGGCTCTGTTGGTGATAGGAATTTCCTCCAGAAACACCCCTAGTTAATTTGACATCTGAAATCGGGACTTGGAAGAGGGTGTGTGGTTTATAAATCTGGAATCCTATTGAAAGCTTGGGCTGAATTTTAGCTTTTCTTCCTAAACATGTCAGTAGCAGCTTTCTTTTGCAGGTTGCCAACCCTCCCAAAAGAGGCCATTGCCCAACCATGTAGGTACAACAACATGTGGCATGTGTAGCATCGCTGCATGATTTAAAACCCCGGAAAAAAAACAAATTCCTTCCTTGAAGTTTAACAACTCCTCAAATGTTTGTAATATATGAAAAATTTCAATTTATGTTCACTTGACATTTTGGGAGTGGATGTCTGGAAAAAGCTAAAGCTCCATGTTTACACAATTTGACCCACTTTAGACCTGTTTTGGGGCATTTTATGCTGTCAGGGCTAATGATCCAAACTTTAGAAATTCATATTCAGATCTTCAGAAAAGAATCTTGAGATCTTTCTAAGTTGATTAAGTATGAACAATTAACTAAAAGAAAATAGTTTAAAGTTCTGCAAGGGTTATTGGCACGGTGACAATTTTTCTCTTTTTGATTTTGGAAGGAATTCTATGACCTCAAAGTATCATATGCGTGCAAATCAACCATATTGAATATACTCATAAGCAGTAGGGTTATATCGAGGAGACAATTGGAGGTCAAAGGGTCTGATCTCTTATACGAGTGTGTGTCTGTCATCTGAAACAATGTATTGGTTTGCATGTATATCAGTGGAGATTGAAGGGTAAATCATATTCTATTATGGTCCAGGTATTAGCTTTTCCAGATATATTTCTTTTGTTTGAGTGTCGCGACGGTCTAAGTATGTCATGAAGAGAGAGGTTAAAAGCCGACATGTTGCAAAAAAACAATGTTAATCTTCGAACTATGATCCTCATTCTCTGAAACAGAACGACAAAAGCGGACCACAAACAATCGAAGCGATGGGAATGAGACGAACAGTTTATACACGGAAGGTGAAGGTGATTTGGACAGAGGGCAAGAGACAGGTGGACACAATGAGGGCTTAGCAATCACACAGGGAGAAACAATCAAGGAATGGGCAGATAATCACCAGGAGACAGGCGACACAGACTTAAAATAAGACACAAACTCCAGATCCTGTCAATGAGGAAGTAAACACACTGTAAATAACCCCATACAGAGGGTTTATTGTTTGAGTTATTGACTGTTTAGCATTTTTCATATTGGTTTTGATGTATACCTTTTATATTGTATTGTTTGTGTATAAATAGACATTTTATACTACTTCCAACCAACAGAATACATCTGACTTTTATTTTTGAAAGGTTAAAGGGCGCACATTTTTTAAAAGGTTAAATCACGAACTTTGTAGGTATGATTAACTGTCAGGCGCCCCAACTATGATCTGACAACAATGAGGAAGGACAGTTCAAATCGAACGTAATTTGGAGAAAAATCGTTCAGTGAACGAACCGCAAATACGACCCCAAATCCAGAAACATGTTTATGATACAGAATGATAAAGGAAAGAGGCATAATAAATAGATACCAAAACCCTGCGGTTGTACCGGCTGCTCTGGATCCTGTAGCTTGCATTGGGACTTGGTCGAAGAAATCTTCAGAATATTCCACAGATCCCTCTTGCAGCAGCTATACGTTCTGAGGGCAGCACCATATGGCTTTGTTCCATAGTCCGAGTCTGATCGGATGGCACCTATATCCAAGTCCAGCAAAGTGTTTTTACGGCTTTGCCATGGCTCAACCTGGAACTGGTCACTATGGAATGGTTCTGAAGAAGTTGGAGTACTACTGCTTGCTCGGACAGGCATGCACAAGTGGCAATAAGTAATATAACCTAAATGAACACAACAGTGCATTATTTAAAAGGATGGACTGAATTTAACAGTCTATTGACACATTTATTTTCAATTTGAAATATTTACTTGAGGGTCTTCAAAGGGCCGATGATGCGAGACATGCTGCTGATGGATACAGCCCCGGGAATCACCAACAATGGCCATCACTTTGCAGATTGTGAACAATTATGTGATTATAAAACACTGCGGGTCGGGCCGCCTGACAACTGGAATGGTTCTGCATGCACGCTTCTCTACCAGGCACACTGGTCGTAGATCGATAACTTGAGTTTGATGCCCGGCGGCTCTGTGCTGTTATTAATCTCGATGGCGAAGATCATTGCGGCGTGGTGGCGCCGTTCACTGGTAATAATGCTGCTGAACACACTTGGTCGTGTTGTTTAAAATGCCAGTCTACCATCTTAAGAACAATTCACAGCGGTGCAACAAACGTTATTGGTGTCAAATCAATTTGATACTTCATAACTTTTTGTGTTTATGTTGACAGTGTATTTAATGAATCATACCTTAATAATTCTCTTTTTTTAAAAAAAAACATTTTGGATTGTTTTGTTTTTACTTACAAATGCTTTAATACGACAACTTCTGTGTTGTTTAATAATGTTCTCAAGATCTTTATATTAAAACATTTCTTTTTTTTATATGCTTGGTAGTATTACTACTCAGACCGTATAATTTAAAATATTTAATTTACATCTAGGTAACATTTTTGACCCACATTTCCTCTACACCTAGCCTCCTGAGCATCTCTTAGTGGATCAAGGCATAGTGGTATGGTTAAGCTTCATCTGTGTGCATGGATAGTGTGTATGGAGAAACTACCAATAACATAGTCACTGTCCGGCCGAATGCAGGTTGTGAATACCTTGGGCTCATTTCACAGATGGAAGCCGTCGGTGCTGGGCCCAACACCAGTCCTCTCCTCTGTCAGCCTGACCCTTTGTTTCGCACCATCCACAGAACCCTTCTGAATAATAAACTGACCTCATTTAAAAAAAACACAGTGACAGGATCAAGGCCCAATAAAAGAGAGTTGAGATCTCCATCCTTAACTGTCTCTTGTGTCTATATTTAATGCTAGTCTCATATAGTTATCAGACTGAAGTTTCCACCTCTATTTGTCGTCAACTTACTGTACATCAGAGAAAGGATATCTTACCCAGTGGTCTTTGATTAAGTCAGTTATATATTTTCATACAATATAATTTGCTGTCATGTCTCTTTCTCTACTTGTAATGTTACAATGAAACATTAAATATTCTTAATTAAGTCAAACTCTGTTCTGTGTTTTGCTCATATAACAGAATTAGATATACACACAAATAAGTTGTTTATTTGGTTTCATCCACAATGCTGAAAATATTAAATTACATAGATACATATATGCTTTAATTTAAATATTGAGATAAAAGGTAAAACTCAATATTCATCATTCATCATCATCCATTTCCTTGCTTCCTTATCAGGGCTGGTCGCTGACATGAGCCAACAGAGTTGACCAGACTTGTCTCGCCGCAACTTTCCAAGCTCATTCTGCAGGGTTCAAGGCATTCCCAGGCCAGTCAGGAATCTGGTCCTTCAAGCGTGTCCTGGGGTCTTCCAGAGTCTCCTCCAGTTAGACATACCTGGAAAACCTCTGTTGGGGAGGTGTCAGGGGCCTCTGAATTAGATGCCCGAACCACCTCAGCTGGCTCCTTTACCATGAAGGAGTAGGCAGGCTCAAACTCAAGCTCCTCTGATGTCCGGCTCCGCCCCTCCTCTCTGGGCTGGGCCCAGCCTTTTCATAGGAAACTCATTTTGACGTATAGCAGCCATACATTCTTCCGATCACTCCCCAAAGGTTCGTGACCGCCGGTGAATTGGGCGTAAACCAACTTCAAATAAATTGAGGCTTCGCCTTTAGGATTTGAAACTCTCTCTTCACCAAGACAGACCGGTACAGCACCTGTTTTACTGCTGTCGTTCTCTGCTCTTTTTATTCATTTAACCTTACAGCTGGTATTGGTGAGCAGATTAAGAACAAATTCGTATTTAACTTTCTTTGGCCTGACGAAATAAAACCTCTTGAAGAGACATAAATAAATGTGAATAAACATAGTTAAATGATAAAATACACTGATTAAAGGTGCCAAGGCGGAGGAGACCGACAATGACAACCCTGAGGAAACAGGGTCATTACCGTTTTGTTAAGTTTTGTTTTTTAGAACTTCCATTCTCTTTAAATCCCCGGAATGAAATATCTCGTGGCTTTTTGTTTTCCGTTTAGACAAACGGAAAAACGGAGATACCGCATAAATGTTTCGTTTCCGTCTGAACCAAAAAGCGACAAAGCGGTCGCTGAAAATGAGTCAAAATAAAAGCCAGTGATACATACCAATACGGTAACCAATATTGAGAAGAATATTTAAATCCGTGTCTCAAGAATAACTTGAACGAATTAAACTGAGATGCTTTAACGATGCGACACACCTTGAAACCAAATAATAAATAATTCTCGTACCTGAATGGGTTAAACGAGTAGTGACTACAGGAGTTTAATATTCATGTACACAGCAGAATCACCTTCTCTTAATAAATTTGCATTGTTTGATACCTTTGGCTCTAATATAGATTATTCAAGTAATTTGTCAATGCAGGTTATTGTTTCTTTATATTCCTTGTTTCCACCTCATTCTGCTGTTTCTTGAATGAACCACGAGCCTCGTGTATGAGGGAATTGCACGCAAATCAAGAGTTCACCTTTATACGCTAGATGGCAGTATACTATTGTTAATCGTATATATATTTAATGGAATTTCCTCTGATATTTAATGTTCATGATTAATTTTCCTTTTTGGTGTTGTATACATCATGTGCTCTTTACTTGTTTTATTTTACCGTCATTTTGGAACTAAATATTTCCCTCCTGTGGGAAGAGTGAGATATAATGACCACTAGGTAATACATATTGACAATTGAAAAAATAAAGACAGTTGATTTTTTTTGTGCAGCAGTCTTGAATTCTTCAGCCAGTCACAACACCACCTAACTTCATGCAACCTTCATTACTACATCATCATTACTCAGCAATTTAATGGAACCGTTTTTTGTTTTATGTTTTTATATATATATGTGTACTTGTATGTATGTGTATTTTATGTGTATGTATGTATGTGTATTTATATATAACATGTATATACATATATATATATATATATATATATATATATAGTTCTTTGAAATAAGTTTTTTGAGAAATCATGATTGGGGCTCTTACTACATTAGTTTCCTTCGGCTTAGACCTTTCGGTCCGCCATTTTTCTCTTCTTTTTATTTTGAATTATAATGATTGTATTTTGTATATTTTTTAGTCAAGAAACCATGCAATCAATAAATGTGGCATATAAACCTATTCTGTTGTGGCTCTGCCTTCAGTGGTCTTGCTCCTTGTTGCTCTATGCTGTCTTGATCCTCTGGCTTCCATCACATCATTATCATGTGGTCCTCTGGTCTCCAGAAGGATGGAGCTCTGTGTTGTGTCTAAACACTGTATGAAATTCAGTTCGCAGGTTATTGTATCAGACTGAGCAGCCAGGGGCTAGCTCCTCTTACATCTATAAGATGTCTCACATAGTTATGAGGTGATTGTTGGTAGCCTGTTTTTACTGGCTCTATCTCTGCATGTGTACATTTAGATAAGCCATATTCAGCTCTAGACCTTCTTTGGTTTAGAGCAACAGGTCATCAACCTAACTGGTTAGAGCAGCAAGTCCTTGTGTATTTAACCAACAAGTCACGTCTCTTTAGCTTAAAACAACATATTGCCAGGCTCACAGAGCAGCAGCTCACATGTGATCTATATCTGATCCTGCAAGCATCTATACACTTCTAGATTATTAAAAGAAAGACAATCTTTGGTATTTTCTAATTCTTTGTATCGACACAAGTTAACTATACTCCCCCTAAAGGCTGGGGTGGTGTTGCTTGCATAAAGTTACCTGTTGGTGTATTCTGTTTTTAAATTCCTCTGATTCTTGCATCTGCAATCTGTAACATTATTTACCATCGCTAAGTTTTGCCTTAAGAGCTGTTTCCAGAATGAAAATGAATGTCAGATGTGAACCGTCACATTTGAGCTTCTTTCAAACTTCATACCTGCTACAAGCTCAGTCAAAATGGTGTTTGACGTATTGTGATTTACTGGTTGGCTCAGATTGTTTATCTGTTGATGTTTTGTTACTGTTTGATTGTAGTACTCAGACATCGGCTGTGTTCTAGTGAAGCAATAGGTATCAAATTGGCATCAAACGGTTTGGGAAGGAAATACCAGAATGCAGTGGGTAATGTTCTGAAGGAGCATTGTTACAAACGGATTGCAGGTTGTGAAAGAACATCAAGCTTTTGTAGTGAACGCTTGCTGATCTCCTAAATATCCCCATAATCAAACATGGAAGGATGGTCATTTGAACAGTGTTTTTTTAACAGAGGCAGTGAAAACAGATCTTGTACGGAAAGCCAATTTTTGATTTGATTTTTGTTTGCAGTTTCTCAATGTGGATGAAGAGGTACTGTCTAGTAGTTTATAAAATATTTATATTCCGACAACCCTAGTCTAAGAGGGCCTATCTTGGGTAGAAATGCTGGGGAAGGATTAAAGAAGGTGCACGTCCCTTTTTACCCAAAACCACATGACTTTGGTAGAGAATGTTTAATTTTTAATTTTAGATGCAGATTAGAAAGCCTCTTGGATTTTTATAAAACTGAGCTAAAGCTTTTTGACGGACTACGTCTGGAGAGGGCCAATAGAAATTATATCATCTGCGTACAGTGGATGGATGAATCCTACAGGCTTTCTATATTGTTGATATAGATGGAAAAGGTGAGGCCTAAATTGATTGCTGGGGGACACTTTGGCTGACAGGGGAGAGGCTGGGAGAGAAATTGCTCTGCTCTCACATTACATCCTATCTATGAGTGGTTAGAAGAACCAGGACAAGGGTTCCTTGACTCGTATGACTGAGTCTATCCAATGAGAACAGAGTGATATACTATCCATGAAGGCTCGATCCTTTCAAATTACCTTCAACGAAACATCTGAGTCCGACGGGAATGATGTCATTAAGGATAACAAGATTTATAACTACATTCATGACGATTCTAGAAGCCCGATTAGACACTAGACCCACAATATTGCTGGCTTCCGGGTAGTCGGTCAGCAGCTTCCCAAGCCTTTCAAAACCTTAGACGAACATGGCAGAATAGAAATGATAGCAATTTGGATCCGTGGTCTCGCCAAGGCGCAGCTGTTTCCGGGCAACGAGGGTTCCAGCCGTATTAACAGAGACGGAATTGAAAATCGCTGTGATTGAGACGGCCGCAATGATGGGGCTGCAGTTTTCACGAAAGAAGGGGTCCAGCTCATCAGACCTACAGGTTTTACCAGGGTTCAATCACGCCAGCTCATCCAAGACCTCCGTTCCGAAACGCCCGTCAGAAACTTCTGCGGGGAGCGGTATGGCATTGATGACTGGGGAGGGGAGCGGGGGAGACACGTTGCGCAGATGGTGGATCTCTAGTGACAGGGGTTATCGATCGCACTGAATCTGCAGCAGAACCTGGAGTTTTATGAATAGTTGTTAAAAAGGTCCACCCTTGCCCCTGCTCTGACTTTTTCTTGATGTTATCAACGTTGACGAGTAAATAACGTGTTTGTTTTTTCCAGGGACTTTCACTGTTTTTCTCAGAAATGTTTGGATCAGGCCACAAGAGAACTACAGTTTGATAGTCAGCCTTGGCCTTGTGAACCCTTGCGAGGACATTCTGATCTTCCTAAGCCAGGTATCTGTCTTACGTTGGTGTGGCGTGCTTCGGTGACAACAGCGTTTTCGTTACTGAAGCACGATGGCTCATGGTGGAAACCCAGGGGCTATATATGGGCCTTTTATCCTAAACCTTTTAACTCAGACGTGTTGACAGCATCAACATGGAACAACTCATAAAAAGGTTGCAGCATCATCAACGGTGGGGATCAGATTGACTTTGGACCAGTTCACATCTGCTGGGTCAGTAAAGGTTTGACAGTCAAATTTTTTAAAAAAACACATTTGCAACAAATCTGGGCTGGCTGTACGGCCACAGAGCCCTTTTTCAGACTCTGAGCATTAAACAGTGGTCACTGATAACGGCTGGCTTACCCCATTGGTATTCCTTGGTGTGTTTGTGAGTATAACATCAATCAAGTTGCCTTTTCGGGTCTTTTTATCATATTATATCTGGTGGAATACAAATAAATCAGTGTAGATTAAGTGCATCATATTGCTCTAAAACAATATTTGCCAGTGGTTTTGAACGTAATATTGTCCCGAGTTTAGATCACCAAGTACAAATTCAGCTCTATTAAAGGCTAATTCTCCAAAGGCGATAAGGTGCAGGCCAGCAGACTGCTGGAGACGATGTAGCAGCCACTGATAAAGTAAAATTAAATTGAAGTTTAATAATGTGTGATAGGTAAAATCAAATTCCTTTGAGATTGTTTTGCTTTAGAGGCAGCGCTGTGCATTTGGGAGGTGGTCTTTGGTGTAAATCACCAACACCTCCACCTTAGATGACCTGTCACTGTCTAAAACAAAATTATAACTCAGGAGGCTGTGTGACTCAGGGGTAGGAGGTGGACTTTTCTAAGCTCAGGTCTCTGTTTACTACCAAAACATCAGAGATTAGAGCTCTCAACCCATACCTTTACATCAGGGGTGGTCACACTTTTTTCAACCATGAGCTACTTATAATGTGACCTGATCAAATGAAGTGATGGGCAGTGCTAGTAACTTTTTCTCTCTGCTCTTATATACTTACATTTATTTTTTCTGTGATGCTGATCTACCTCTCTTTTCACTACGCCGTTCGATCGACGCTGGCAGGTCGCCACATTCGACGTATCAATGAGCACCCCTGCTTTACATCATTCATTTTTTAAGTAATGAGGAAACTTCTGCTTGGGGAAACCCAGGCTCTTTCTGGGAACAAAAGTCATCAAAGAGACAGGTCATTTGAGCCCACATTATTGAGAAGATGAACTAACATTTCTGAACACCAATGAGGCCGGGGGTTATGTATGCACATTACAGATATCATAAGTAATGTGATTGAGCACTGAACATATTTTTTTGGCACATATTGCGTCGATTGATTTGTGAAATGCAACATATCAATCTTTGATGGCAGACTACGAATATTCAGATGGATTAAACCTGGCCGGTCCTATCCTTGAAGTTGTGAATTGTGTTACAAATAACGGTGCCAGGACGAAGTTTGGCTGGATACGAAATTAAGGTAAAAAAGCAATGAAATCTTTTCCTGCAATTTCTACATGGTTGCTAGGTGTTTTCTATTTACAGGGGTGTAATCTGGCATGCAACATGACAAGAGACTTATCAGATAGTATAAAAGTTTGATTCCAGGACAGAATTTAAACAAGTCCCATAACCATTGTCTAAAGACAAAAGGATCCAAATAAAAATGGTCAGCATTGTTCACTTCGTTCTGGCCTCCATCTTAGGCATTTACACCAGCAGGTATTTTACAAACAAATATTTCTGCCTCCTTTTCAAAATAACGGCACACAAGGTGCGTTTTCAAAAAAGTTTGTTTTATAAACCGCGCCGTCGCCCCCTGGCGCCATCATAAATGTCTGGCGCTCGCTCACGCTCTACCAACAGTGTGGAGGTGAGGCGGGCGGTGTGCGCCCACCCCCGCCGGGCCGGATCCCACCTCACCAGCTCTCTCCTTTCATTGTACGGGTTTCGATTCACCCTCTGACCTACGCGGTCATTAGACTCCGTGGTCTGTTTCAAGATGGGTCAGGTTGGTTGCGACATCGCCATGAACCCCTGACGCCTTTACGGAGCTGATCTCCACCCTGGCGACTTCAAGGCGGTTGGGGCGCACTGTACAGAAGAGCGTTGTATCGCATACTGTGACGTTTGACAACCATTCTGTTACGACAACCTGAGCTCTGGCTGAACTGGTTCACGAACCAAGCACAACTGGGTTTTCAGAAATCTCCCTTTGGCCGTTTATAAAATGACCGTTTTCCGTTATAAAACCTCAGTTTTTTGTGCTTGTAACAAATGAAAGGCAAAACTCATGAAAATATATTCATTTTCCCATCTTCATTGTTTTAAACGGGGTCTTACCTTCAGATACTCAGAACTCCCTCGCTTTGACAATGCTCCTATTCACACCTGAAGGCAATCCTGATTCCGACAGAGCACCATAGCTCAGATTTGGCGGTGCTGACTCATCCATCACGCTTCACTCAGGAGCAAAACTCCCCAATGGGTGCCGGAATATGGTCTAAGGGATTCAACAAACCACATCATCTGCAAACAGAAGAATGATCCCAAGACTCCCATTTCTGACCTGCCTCCACCCCCAGGCTGCCTGGATGTCCTGTCTTAGCAGAAATCCCAAGCAGGACCAGTGATAAAAAGGGCAGCCCTGGGAGACCAACACCTACCAAGGCAATGTCTGACTTACCTGAGAGGGATCTGAACATGGCTCCCTGCTGCAGGCATACAGAACCCGAGATGAACCCGTAGCAACGGATCCAGACCCCCATCTCCCCAACACCCTCTTTATGAACCAGAGAGGACCGGTCTAAAGCAGCCTCCCAAGTCTACAAGCACATGAGACTGGTTGGGCAAACTCAGTACCCTCATGAGGGACCCTTGCAGGGGTGACAGGCTGGTCCACAGTTCCACTACAGGGCCGGAATCCTTTTTCTGGTCTTGAATCTGAGAGGTTTGACCAGCAGTGGAGCCTCCTTCAGTACCCTGTAGCATAAACTTTTCCAGGGCGCAAATGTAGTCCCGATAGTTCGAGCGCACTTTTCCAGATCCCCTTCTTTTAATGAAACCATCACCCCGATCTGCCGGTCAAGGCACTGTTCCAGACCCCGCCTTGACATTGACAGCCAACAATGTAACAGCGCCTTCAACAGCATCTTAGGCGGATCTCCTTCACCCAGCGCCTTACCACCAAGAAACTTCTTCAGCGGCCTCTGACAGGGATTGTGGTGCAGCCCCCCCTCCTCCAAGTCTGGGCACTGCCTCTGAGAGGACATGTTGGCTGGTTGGGAGTTCCTCAAGTGTTCTCTTTCCACCGATCGTGATGTCCCCCGTCCGGTCCAACCCCCACGCTGTGTAGCCCTGGGATGAAGCCTACTTTCCTTTCTGAGCCATTGTCACGGTTTTGGGAACCTCTTTTGATACGACGAAATCCTTCTCCATGGCCTCCCCGAACTTCTCCCATAACCACTTTTTGCATCTGTGACACGCCAGCTGCAGCAGCCTGCCGGTGCCTCATGGCTGTTGGGAGACCCTCGACCAGACAAAGGTCTCAGCAGCTCAGCCCTGAAGCCAGTGTCCACCACCACAGGTTCTTGAGTTGCAGCCGACAGGCCCGATGACCTGTCGGCCCTTCACAACCAGAGCTTTGAACATGGTCACTCGGATTGCCTGTCCCCCAGCCTCCCCTCGGATGGCATTCTAAGAGGTGGGGTTGAAGACCTCCTTCGACAGGGTCCTCGACGAAACGTTTGATTCACCCGCACTACAGAGCACTGGGTCTCTCTGGCCGGCTCCCCCATCTGATCCAACTCTCCCACCACCCAGGTGGTGCGATCAGTTAACTCTGCTCCTCTGCCCACCCAGTGTCCCAGGAGAACCTGGAGTCGGCGGGTGGTGCCTTCTGCAGAGACCCTCCACAGACTCCAGAGGCGGATACTCTGAGCTTCGGTTTGGGTGCTTAAGCACAAACCATAGTCAGAAGGCCTCACCATGTGGGCGCCTTGGGGAGTGGCCTTGTCGTTCTCGAAGACGAAACTCAACACAATGGCGCTCAGCAGGGCTTGTGATGCTCCACCCTCCTTGGCGCCTCACCTGAGCAGCTCCAGAAAAGAGAGTCCAGCCCTTTTCCGGGAGCTTGGTTCCAGAATGATGATGATGTCTGCTGCCGGTCTACATAGCACCGACCCGATGATTGTCGCGCGTGGTACCGGGTCACAGGGTTATATCGTAATATTGTTTCTTCGGGCTAAGCCCAACAGGGCTCCTGGTTTGCAGGCCCGGCCGCAGACGCTCGACGACAAAGCTCCCCTCCTGGATCTGTCTCTCGGGAGGTGCAGTTTCCTTTTCGGCTGAAATAGCTCAAAATCTATATATGCTACTACTATTCATCAGGGGTTTTTGAATGCTCTTAGTCTGGACTCTCACCCCAGGAGCCTGTTTGCCTTGGGGGAGCCCTACAGAAACTAACAATGCTCCAGACAACAGCTCCCAGGAATCACTGAGCCTCTCTAACTCCTCCACCCATTAAGGGAGTGGCGTTCACATCATATCTTGCCACTAAATGTTGCTGTTGCCATGTATGGTGGTTTTGTTTTTTCTTTATTGTATCTTTACATAAAACACAGAGTGAATACATGCAATTCTGTGTGATAGAAAAAAGATTGTGTATGTTTAAGAAGTACGTGAAATGGCTCAGGTGATGAACATCATGTCTATAGACCAGTTATTTTAATTTATAAGGACTTGTGATGAAGCACTGCTGGCATGCTTAGATTATAAACATGATGAATTGAAACAGATATGTATGTACAGTGCTACAATTTACATTATATAATGATCATATATATTTAAAATAGAAAATATTGTTGATTACATTTCAACCAAAAAGCATACATGTGCCAGAAATAAGTTATACATCTTTGTCCTCTGTGGTTTGGGTATTTGTATTAAAAGTCCTTCAATTTGCTATCATAGTTTCTCCAAACTTTGTATTTTGAAATATTATTTTGTTCATTAGATGTTTCTTGGTGTTTTCTCTGGTTTAAACAATATGATAAAACATGAGAACCAAATATACTGAAATTGGTCCAAACTGGGGCAAGAATGACCAAAATATCTCTGACCACAGTAAATTTCCCAGGAGAACTTGACATATGCTGGAGATAGAGGTATTGGTTACCACAGAATATATCAGCATGTGGAAAGGTGACAGCTTAGCTAATTAAGGTGTCAGGTAGTTTCAAGACTGGGACCTTCTTTAAGTAAAGACAGTAGCAGGCCATTTGCCCCAGAGGCCGCAGCCCCAGGAACCCAGCCAGCTGGGCCTAATGCACTCAGGATGATTCTCTCCTTGTATGTGATTCAAGTTTTTCATTGGAAAAGGAGAGGACTGAAACCAACAAGGTACATAACCTGTGAATACAAGTGAAAAACTTCTGATCATCCTTTGCTGTGAAGACCAAACCATTTTCACTGCCTTCTACCTAGGAGGTGGCTTTGATTTCCATCAACACAACTATTGTTTTCCAAGAACACAAGAGATACAGAGGACAAAGTGATCCTGTGTGGCGCAGCATGCAGGACCCTCAGAGGGGTGTTGCTCAATGAAGGTTAATAGGCATAAGAAACGGAAGAGTCAGAGAGCAGCAGAGCTCAATCAGAGTTGGCTCTGACAATCAAATTTCCTGTGACAGTGAAACACAACCGCTATTATAATATGAGCTTTTACCAACTGAGAATGTAGCCAGGATGATTCCCTGGGCCTCGTTGAAGGGAAAGAAACTCTACAGGCTTTGGGAGACAAAAAGTGTCTCTCTTCCGTTGAACAGCCATAATTCATTGGAGCAAAGAAACAATCAGGAAATCTGAAAAGATGATACAGCAAAGTCTTTTATGTGATAGTGTTTAATATTTCATGTTGAAGATATGCGTTGGACAAACAATGCCTGTATAGTATTATAATCTCCCCCTCTGGACAGGTATGCAATCTACTTAACAACATATGGGTTTTCCTTTCTGCAGCACTTTACGAGTTCCTGCAGGACAGCTGTCACTGCACACTATTTTGAGGGCACCTGGAACATACAAACAAAGTCACACATATTCAGATGTGGCTTTAAAACTCTGAGGTTAAAGAAGTTCAATTTTTTTAAGTCTGTCTAAAATTAATATAAACAAGTCAATATGTATGAAAGTGTGTTTTGTAAAATGCAACTGATGTGGAAGAAATCCAGTTATTTAAAATATGATATTCTAAAGTTGAGCAAAAGCCAAATGAGTTTTTCAATGATCTGAATTGGACAGAGCAAGCAATTCATTAGTTTAGATATTGACGGTCAACTCTTGTTCTTGTCTTCTTTATTAGTTGGAATTAAAAATTCGAAACTTCTTCAGACTTGAATAGTTACTTTTCGTGTTTTCAAATGTTTCAAATTTGTATATATTTAAATACTTTTGTATTGTTTAAATTCATCAGTTCTATATGGAAAATCTTTAATTTTAAAGCTTCCAGTATCTTGTATATTTTTCCTTAAATACAATTCATGTTTTTCCTATATTTCAGATATTGCTTTTGTATTTCTTCTGTATATTTTCAAATATTTTTATCTTTTTCAAAATTTTCAAATTGCTAATTTTTTTATGGAATAAATAATGAATACGGATCCAATTAGAAATCTTTAAATCCACTTCAACATTTCAACACAAAAGCTTACTATACTCAGCATACATTATTCAAATACACGAATTCCATTTTAAAATGTTGTACATATATTATATAACTTTATAATACATCTTCCTTTCATTTCTTGCCTGAATTATTTGGTATTATTATTTTAATTTTTATGTATTTTCCGCTCCTCCTGGCATTTAATGGGTAACATGTGTAAAATCTAGAGCCTATGATATCGCCGCTAAGTACATGGCGCTGTATTAGAATCTTGGTAATTTGTTTATAAGCACCTCATTACAATTCTTACTCTATAGACACTTAATGTTACATGATAAATACAAAGTAGGGAATCTTGTAGCCCTTAGTAGACATATAGGATCAACAGTTTCCCAGATTTCTCGGAAGAAACCTTACTTGAGGAGAAAGTCGGCTTTCTCTACGATCATCTCATTATAATTCTATGGTAGCTTTCAACTTTTTGAAGCAAGCAGGGCATTTTCTAGCTGCGACTTAACTCTCATTCTTAACCTAAAAAATATTTAAAGGACATTTAAGCAACGTTTTCACAAAAGTCTTGTGCCTCTCAAAATCACATTACTTTTGCGATTGGGTTATAGTATTCTGTCAAGTTCTGAAGATTCACAGGGTGTTTTGAAGAAATCCAAGAAATTCTGCCTTCAGGGCTGCCTGGCCTGATCCTCTGGTCTTTCAATCAACAGGAGGAGACACAGGGGCAGCCTGTCGTGTTTATGTACGGGCGTGACAACCTTAAACCCCAGCCTCAATAATACATCTCACTACTTTAACTACAGTATTGAGGAGAAATAGGTCACATTGCTGCTTCACGAACAGATGAATAGTATTAGGCGCGTTCAACTCAATCTTTTCCTCTCTATTGATTCTACTATTTTTGGTGATTTGATCTATTTTGTTGACAGGGTTTAACAAATGCTTTTAACAGAAGAAACAAATCATATTTAAGATGTTTAGCTATATTCAGCCTCTTCAGCTTCAATGACACAGCTATTTTAAACTATACAACTTAGAAGAAAACACACATTTCAGCTAATTTCAGACATGTTCAGTTATTTTCAGCTATTTTCAGTTATTCATTTCTATATTTCAGCTATTTTCAGTCATTCATTTCATATTTCAGCTATTTCCAGACATTTTCACTTATTCATTTAATATTTCAGCTATTTCCAGATATTTTCAGTTATTCATTTCATATTTCATCTATTTCCAGACATTTTCAGTTATTCATTTCATATTTCAGCTATTTTCACCTATTTATTTCAGCTATTTACAGACATTTTCAGTTATTCATTTAATATTTCAGCTATTTTCAGAAATTTTCAGCTGTTTTCAAACCTTTCTCAGCAATTCAATTTTTATTTTTCAGCTTCAAACTTTCAGCATTCCAACGTATTTTCAGCAGGAAATGCATTTTCTAGTTTTTATTCTATTTCTTCCGTACCTTTTTTGTCCCTCTTCTACTCCTTCATATATTCAGCTATTTGAATCATTCAAATATTAAAAAATTCAGCTTCTTCAGACTTAGAATGGCATTACTTTTCATGTTTCAAATGTTTCAAATATTTGTATATTTAAATACTTTTATGTTATTTTAAATTCATCAGTTCCTATGGAGAAAATCTTCAGCTTTAAAAAGCTTACATTATCTTCATATTTGAAGCAAATTCAGCAATTTATGTTTTCCTATGTTCAGATATTTTTCAGCTATTACTGTATATTTTCAAATATTTTTTATCTTTTCAAATTTTTAAATTATTAATTTTTTTATGGAATAAATAATGAATGGGATCCAATGAGAGAAATCTTCAAATCCGCTTCAACTTGTTCAACTTTAAAAGCTTACTATATCGGCATACATTCAGCTAAAGACACAATTCCACATTTAAAATGTTGACAAAGGTGTTAGCTATAACTTTGTAATTCATCTTTTCATATCTTGTATAGTTATTTAATTGTTATTATTTTAGTTTTATGTGTTTTTCCGCTCGTCCTGACGTTTACAATGGGTGTGTGTGGGGAGGTCTAGAGCGTGACGTCTTTGCTAGAGTGCAGCGCTGCGTCAGCATCTAGCGGAAAAAGATTTGTATATCGGAACTACGGTCACAATTTTACTCTTTAGACATATTTTGTTGAAAAAGTAGTAGGAATCTTCTGCTTGTTGTAGAGATGTACTGTGAATCCAACAGTCTCCCAGATTTCTCGAGAGAAGCCATAAAGAGGGAGGAAGTCCACTTTTCTCCTCAGTCATCTCCATTGTAATTATGAGCGCCTTTCAACTTTTTGAAGCAAACAGGAGCATTTTCTAAACTGCGACTATACTCTCATTCTTAACCTAAAAAATATTTAGGATATGTACACGTTCACACAAGCCTTGAGCTTCTCCTAAGGCTCCTGGACGTTTTTAGGGTCAGAGTTATAGTTCTCTTTAAAATCCAAATGTTCTGACAGGTTGCTTTCATCAGATTCAGAGCTGTCTGTCTCTCACTCACAGGTGCTTCACATTAGGCTAATCAGTGGCGGATCTCACACACACACACACACACACACACACACACACACACACACACACACACACAGGCTCTTGTCTATCATACATTGCAAGACACACAGACCAACGGTTTGTGCGTGCGTGTCGCAGCGTCTGCAGCAGGTGTCTATATATGGAGAGATATTAGAAGAGAACCAATATTAGAGTTTTCAGGTCTCATTTAACCCAGAAAAATAACAAACATATCGGCTGCTTGGCCTCTATCTTTCCTCTCTATTGATTCTACTATTTTGTGATTTGATCATGTTTTATTTGACAGGGTTTAACAAATTCTTTTTTGA
>JAYMGU010000095.1:0-7500 GCA_036178185.1 Liparis tanakae
GTGGGCAGCGTGTGCCGCTTGGCTGCAGGGTTTTTAATTCAAGACTGAATTAAAGTGTTTTATACCACTGAATTAAAAGTGTTGAATATCCCAAATACGCTCTCTTACCACTGGGTGGCGGTATTGCGTCAGTTATTTTTTTAACAAGATCCAATTTCCAGAAGAAGTCACTCAGTTGATTGAGTGAATTCATTCATGAACACAGGAAGAAGAAAGTGCTGGCGAAACGTTTGTGCAAGTTGAATCCTGTGTCCTGGTTTCATGGGACATAAGGCTTGCAGAAATCTAATCTAATTTTAAAAATGGGATGAACAAAAAAGTGTTTTCAAATGCACATTTTACATAACATTAGTGCATGAGTCCTTTTCATGGAGCAGACCATTTTAAGGCCTTCAAACTCAAAATAATTAAATAAACAAGGTTGTAGAATAAAATGTAATACAATTGAAACAGCTGGGATGAAAGATATGTACAGCGTATGAATTATTAATTTAGGAAATATATAGATAGGTAGATGGATGGATACTTTATTAATCCGAGGGAAATTTAGGTCAACCAGTGGCTTAACTTAACTCACAAACATACGTACACAACTTACAGTAGAACAGCAGAATCACAGTACAACAACAATACAATTAGGGGGAACATGTACACAGGGAGTGGGGTGTCTCGGTCCCGTGGGTTAGGGTTAGGTTCGGGTGGGTTGGGGGCCCAGTCACCTCTCACCCACCTCTCATCAGGGCTGCAGCATCACGTAACACGATGAGAATCACCTGCGGCTGAACGTGGCCGAGACTAAAGAGATGGTGGTGGACTTCAGGAGGAAGACGACAGCTCCTGCTCCTCTGAGCGTCCTGGGAGTGGACGTGGAGATGGTGGAGGAGTGCAAGTACCTGGGCGTCTCCATCGACAGCCGACTGAACTGGAAGGCCAACATCAACGCTGTGTACAGGAAGGGGATGAGTCGACTCTTTTTCCTGAGGAAGCTCCGATCCTTCAACGTGTGCAGCAAGATGTTGGAGATCTTCTACCAGTCGGTTGTAGCCAGTATGCTCCACTTGGCCATCGTCTGCTGGGCGAGCAGACCTCCTGCCAGAAACTTGTGATACAATAACACACCTGCACTTTACATTTTGCACATTTCATTTTATTTAATTGTTATTGGTTATTCTCTTTCTCTTTGTGTGTATATATACATATATATATATATATATATATATATATATATTGCATATATTTTATTTTATTTTATATATTTTATTTTATATCTCACTTGTTTATTTTATTATTGTGTTTTAGTTTAATGTTTATTGGTGCTACTCTGTCCGCAAATTTCCCCTTGGGGATTAATAAAGTATATTTCAATTAAATTTCAATTCAATTGAATAGCGAGCGTCACTCAAAGATCAGGCCCGCCCTCTGCACGACTATGTGTGCAATTTAACCAAAAACTGGTGAATAATGCAGGAACGCCAGCGTCCTATAGAGAGAGCCAGAGTGACACAGACTGGCCCTTACAGTGTTACAGCCTGTCAATACACAGAGCAATATTCAATGAATGCATGTGTAATAATGTCAATATATATATATATATATATATACCCATAATTTTACACAAATCTATAAATAAATATATACATATATATAAACATATACACACATACCCATAAATACACACACAACCACACAAACACACACACACACACACACACACACACACGCACACACACACACACCACACCACACACACCACACACACACACACCACACACCACACACACACACACCACACACACCACCACACACCACACACACACCACACACACACACACACACACACCACACCACACCACACACACCACACACACACACACACACACCACACACACACACCACACCACACACACCACACACACACACACACACACACACCACACCACACACACACACACACCACACACACACACACACACACACACACACCACACACACACACACACACACACCACACACACACACACACACACCAACAGCCAACACAACACATGCATGTTGAACACACAGCACGGCCTCAATAGCAGGCCCGTCACTCAAAGATCAGGCCCCGCCCCCTCTGCACGACTATGTGTGCAATTTAACCAAAAACTGGTGGCTGGTGCAGGAACGCCAGCGTCCTATAGAGGGAGCCAGAGTGACACAGACTGGCCGTAGAATATTACGGCGTGTGTACACGGAACAATATTGTAACGTTTCGGACGTTATGGCACGGATGACACGGAAACGGGCCGACGTTCTTAATCCAACTTTATTGGGCATCCACCAACACAGACAGCGTGCGTGTTCCTCTCAGTTCAGCAACTCTATAAACCTCATGCAACAACGACGACAACAACAACTGTTCCCGTCATTCAACCTTAACTCTTGTTTTCCTACAGGTTAACAACCCCGCCTCCCCTCTACTCCGCCAATCACAGGCAAGCCCCCTCGACCAGCATGCACGCGAGGTGCCACACTGTGATTGACAGCCACTACACAGGGTCGCTACATTATACAATGAATACGTGTGTAATAACGTATATATAAATATATAAAAATAAACATATGTATACACACATATATATATATATATATATATATATATATATATATATATATTATATAAGCCTATTATATAAGCCAGGGGCGCCAGAGGGAACCCTAGTGGCATCACTGCAGTTCTCCCAGTACCCAGTTTTTTTTTTTTTTTGAGGCAGGAAGTAAAACATTGAATCGCTTTTCGGTTCCAAGCTCTTGTTGTGCACGTCTGAGAGACTCGTGGATAGGCTTTGCACACCCACCAACTCGGCCATAGCGGATCCAACAGTACCACCCATGGCCATCCAGGACCATTATTGAGCGACCTCATTAGTATGCACTTTCACCATCACTTTGACAGGTGTGCAGGATGGGTAAATGAGAGCGGAATCGCGGCGTTTTTTTGTCCGTATAGCCTGTGCTAATACAAATTAAAATGTCTTCTTTGATGGATCTTGCGAGCGACAATGGGAAATCCTCAACGAGCTTTTGGAAGCTACCCTTCCATGGCGGCGTTCCTGAGCGGCGAGGTAATTATCCCTGTGCATTCGACTGTTGATGAAGACCCCGAAGATGTTTTGGACTTTTCGTATGATATTGACGGGCTTGTTATTGAAGTGGGCTCACTTCAGGCCATTAAGGCCAGATTCCTTATTTAAAGATGCCTGAATTCCGTCCGTTCCACCTCCACGGGCAGTTTTCCTATCTTAAAAAGCACCTCGTGTTGAGCCAGCTGTCGGACGAGGCGTACAAGTGTGTCCAGCTGATGCTTGGAGTGACCATCGCCCATGTCGCCGACGGCTACTTTCTGGACCTCTCCCTTCTACCCAAAGACATTGAGAACCCTGACCGCCGGCTCGCCGATCAGAGTTGGGTGAAGGAAGCGTCTCTGAGACTTATGCAAAACATTCAAAAAGACTTTGTGGTCAAGATCCAGGGTTTGTCGGTCAAGGACAAGTGTCGGCCGACAATTCAAAAAAACAGCCCTTCTAATTTGAAGAACATGAACGTCCTTGAGAAGGACCAGGACTTCATTTTGGGTTTGCTGGATTCGGCCATTGGATATGCGTCGGAGGATTCCCTTTTCCGGGTCCTGATCACACTCCAGAAATTCGGCATGAAGTCTGAACGTGGCCTCGAGATTGACCAACTGGTTGACCAACACCTGATCCTCAAAACCACCATCCACGTGGCCTGCAATGTCGGCGCCAAAGACCCCGACATTTTGCTCATGTGGGCGCGGCGGGCTGGAACAGATGTCGCTTTCCCATGGAACCCTGTACACTGCACTGGGGATCCACGAAGCAGTAAACTTCCAGACCGTTCTCGACAACCACGCCAACCGACTTTCCAGAAAACTCAGGGTCACGAAGGACTTCACCACGCTCTTCGTCCAGCTGTATGTGGACTCCCCCCACATACACGTGAAGAGCCCTTTCAAACACCCCGTCAGTGGGACGATTGTGACATGTGGGCTGTCACACCCCCAATACGCCAACGCCATGGAAGCCAGAGCAACAAACTACTTGGACCACATGCGGGACCTCGTCTCCAAGATGATCTGCCCGTTCCACCTCAGGCTCGAGTATGTCCTTTTGCTCGAGGATATTATTGAGTACCCCAAAAATGTGGAGCCTTCCTGGTTCTTTGTGGAGGAGCAATTGCTCCGATTCTTTCGGGAGAACCCGGTGGTTCTGCCTTACAGGCTGGGGCCCCACAACCAGGGTGTTCTCGTGATCCTGTCCAAGGTCATGGACTTCTTGGTGCAGTCCTTGTACAAACTGCACGTCGGGCACCGCAACAGGGGGGGCTACGAGCCGAGCTGGAAGGCCTTCCAGCTGGAGCTGGCTCTGGAAGAACTTTTTTATGGCCACCCCCTGAGCGTAAGCGACGTGCCGTTCAGCGTCAGTCTGGGGACCAGCTCGTCGAACCCAGAGAGTCTCACGTACCGGAGGGGGTTCGTCGGCCTGGCTCCACATAGCAGTGCGAGTGCCGGTGACGACCCTCCACCCCTGCGCCACTGGACGCGGAACGAGTACCAGGAGACCAGGATCCGGAGAGTGTTCCCCCTATCGGACGAGCTCGGTGCCCAGCCGGCGTTAGTCGGGGCTCGACTGGTGCAGGTCCTTCTGGGGGATCTGTACCAGAGGAACGACAGGATCCCTCTGGCTGGTTTACAGGGCCCCGGCCCTCCGGAATCCCTCAAAGGCGCCGTGACGCTGGAGCACCTGGCATCGGACCTGGCCACCAGGGAGGCCTTCCCGGTGCCTTTTACTTTTCAGAGGGCTCGGAACCTGGTCTCTGAAAGCGGACACAGCGTGACAGATTGTTTGGTGGCCGGATTTCTAGAAAAGAAGATAAAGTTTTTCCCAGCCCTCAAGTACCGTGACATCCGCAACAGCAAGAAAGTCTCCTGGAACTTTAGAGACTATGTGGAGGTGCACTCGAGCGGAAGGAGCCGTCTCTCGACGCAAAAGCGGCCTCCATGTGGGGAGACATGTGCACGGAGATCGAGAGGCGCTCCCTGACCTTCCCAAAGAACTTGGAGCGGTTCCAGGAGCACGGAATGCCCTGGCTGGTGACAGTCATGAGGAGACTGCCTCACCAATGGGAGAAGGAATACCAGTTCTTGGTGCTCACTTTTGCCAGCTGCATTGGGCTAATCCTGAACCAGGTCTACGTATGCTATAAAAAGCTTGCAACCCTGATCGTGGACATGAAGTGTTCACAGAAGCAACTGCAGGACCTGCACGTCCAGTCACGCTTCTTGTTGCCCCGAGTGACAGGGCTGAAGCTGTGGCGACTCCACGAAACAATCGCCTACAGGTTGGGACCAGCTAAAAGGCCCATCTTGGCGCTTTAGAGCCTTCAGGGACGCGCGTTTCTGCAGCCCGTCGGCGACGTTCAGGCCGTCGCCGACACGAAGCTTGACCAGATGGTCCCACGATCCCGGTCCATGTTCATGCCGGTGAATTGTCGCACACTGTGGTCTACGCTGGAGTCGTCTCTGGTTTCCGTTGACCCGACAGTCAACCTTAACGTGGCCTATAACCAGTACCTTGGCAAATGTCAGGAACTGGGAATTCCAGCCAAGTTTGATGGCTTACAAGAAAAAGAAGAGTAGATTGTTGGAGAAATAAGCACATTTCTGGAGCTTGAAGGGGACAATGCAGCATTGTAAAGATAACTTTCCTTTCATTTGTTTATCATACAAATCTCTAAATAAATATATACATGTACATATAAACATATACACACATACCCATAAATACACACACAACCACACAAACACACACACACACACCGAGAGGGAGTGATAGAGAGAGAGAGAGAGAGAGAGAGAGAGAGAGAGAGAGAGAGAGAAACACTCAAAAACACACACAGAGAAAAACTCAAAAATAACAACAACAACAAAAATATTCAAAGTTTCCTTTTTTAAATGTTCTGATTTTTTTATTGTATGATTTCTGCAAAGACTCTCACTGCATGGAGGGTGGGGGGGATGCAGAATGTTAAGATTAAGTTAAGTTTCCTTTCATTCAAAGTTTCCTTTTTTAAATGTTCTGATTTTTTAATTGTATGATTTCTGCAAAGACTCTCACTGCATGGAGGGTGGGGGGGATGCAGAATGTTAAGATTAAGTTAAGTTTCCTTTCATTCAAAGTTTCCTTTTTTAAATGTTCTGATTTTTTTATTGTATGATTTCTGCAAAGACTCTCACTGCATGGAGGGTGGGGGATGCAGAATGTTAAGATTAAGTTAAGTTTCCTTTCATTCAAAGTTTCCTTTTTTAAATGTTCTGATTTTTTAATTGTATGATTTCTGCAAAGACTCTCACTGCATGGAGGGTGAGGGGAGGGAGGTGCAGAATGATAGAAATATGTTTAGTTTCCTTTCATTTGTTCAGTAGAATTTTTGAATCAATTATTCAAAGTTTCTTTATTTCTCCCTAACCCTGCGTTTCGGTCACTGTGACTTTGTTCGGGTCCGGATAGCGGCTTTTAAAGGTGGCACACAAATAAACCCGGTATCCACCACACATGTAGTCGTTGCCCAGCCCTAACTATTCTTATTCTTATTATTGTTCTACTGAAGTACAATATCTGTATTCTGTGCTTGTCTGGGCAGGGCATAAAACAGAGGAGGAGAATAGTACCAAAATGCAGAACTGGTCCAGACTCTAGATAGAGCCTGGACCGTAATTACCACTGACCACATCCGCAAACCGTGGCGGGTGGACATGGAGTGTCAGATAGAGAAACGTATGGACATCAATTATAGGAAACACACTTAACATCCTGAGCACACAGACAGAGAAAGACAATTGGAAATATGACATAGACTGCATTGCACAGCACTGATGGCTGGGCCCCAAGGTTCCCTACATGTAGTAAATGTAACTCTGAAGTTGGCACTTGACACATGTTTTGGAAATGTGCTAAAATTCAATCATTCTGGAGAAGTAAAGGATGAGGTGGGTTCTTTGATCGGGTATGACCTGGAGCTTTCAGCCCCTCAATGTGTTCTTAATTACTTCATGCTACGTTTGTACTTCTCCAGAGTTTTGTCTGTACATTCCTAGATATCAACACATTTTGACTTTTTCCTAGGGTTAGGGTTAGGGTTAGGGTTAGGGTTAGGGTTAGGGTTAGGGTTAGGGTTAGAATAAGGGATGAAAACCACGCGGGACGGCCCGTCGGCCTCTAACTTTTTTTCCGAAGGTCCTAGAGAAAATCTGTTTGGATCTGCCTTACATAATTCGGCCCTTGCGCTTCCAACCATACCACCCCGAAGATGTCGGACTTTGAAAAAGGTTCCAAAATGGGGATTCAAAATCTGGGGCGACCCGTCGGCTATATACTTTTGAACGGCGGTCGTGAAAGCCTCGCCGACAGGGTCTACCCCTGAAGCGACCATTGTGCACAA